>CAUJGJ010000208.1:1363573-1376073 GCA_963170055.1 Halisarca cf. caerulea | reverse complement strand
CTCATTGGGTGTATCCTGTACCCTAGTGTTTGTACATGTGTGCACTATAATATTGATTGATTGATTGATTAATTGATATCAATATCATCACCTTAGTTGTTACCTTATGTATATATTTGTATTGGTGAAATATAATGATGTGGTTACTTCCCCTCTCTTGTAGTCTGAATAATTATAGAATTTACTCTTAACAGTGAAGTGGATTCTCTAGGTGTGTAGCACCATAGATACTGAAAAACTATGGTTGCACTGTAGCTTTTGTCCACGGTTACTAGTGACTACGTCTGCTTATGACTGGAAAGGATTCTCGTTCCATCACAGATCGCTCCGACCAATAATGTCAGGATTCTTTGTAGGCACACCATGGATATTCTAACCCAGGCAGGTGCTTGGTTTTCGAGAATCTTACCACTGACATTATCTATGATCTTACAAGCTCCGCTCATCTGTTTTACCCCACTTCAGCCTAATTTTCATGTTGAAAATATCATTTATCTGTCTACACGTCACAAAAACTCACTGCTCTTTATTTATATGGATTGCACCGTTCTTGAAGATAGGCGCCAAGTCCACAAGTCCATGGTATCCTCCGCTTAAAGTACATTGGCAAGTGTTCAACGTGGGAGCCAGCGTACAACTGACACCCTTTACATCTCTCACGGTCAAAAGTGACAGACCCACCAACAGGACGAAGTTTGACGGCACAGCAAGGACCATCTTTCCAGACCATAGATAAAACCTAGTCTGGCGTAGCCTTGTTTACCAGACTACTCAACTAGTCTCGCGCGCCAGACCCCTTCTCGGCGTGGGGTCTGGCGCGCGAGACCAACTATTCAACTACTGCGTCCCGCGGAGATGGAGGGGTTTCTGGTACCGTTGCTGCTTTTGACCTCCTTTCAACTCTCCAGTTGCATTAAGTGTACCACAGACGTTTCTAACCCATGCAAGTGTTTCTTGAGCGAAGGAGCCGTTGGAATTGTAGACATTTCTCCCTTGTTCAAGGACGGACCTCTCACAGCTTTTGGCACATTGTATGAAACAATAGATCGTCTTATTGGACGTGTTTTTTCTTAGTCAGTCTGACTAAGACTTAAATTCCTTTCTGTCTTGCATGTAGAGGCCAGTACAAAACCGAATACTATTACGATCCGTGCAGAGGTGTAGAGTGCCTCACTCAGCTGTGTCTTTCGAGACCCTGTTCTGTAAGTCATTGGTTGGTATGTGAAACATTTTGATGTAGGAAATACTAAACAATTTTTTAGAAGATGCGCATGCTGCAAGTGTTACATGTGTTTAGGTACATGATCTGTCACGTGTGGAGTACTTTACAATCTTCGAATTATTTGTGCAATGAATGTCATCTGCTCTACACTGCCAGTGTCACCCCCTCCATAGATACGGTAAACCCAAACGCACAATCCACCACTATTGCTACACCCTCCTAACAAACGACGGTGGCAGATTGAGTGTCTCAGTACAGGACTATAGGTAGGGCTAGGGTGAAGCAGGGTAGTCAAAATCAGTGTCAACCACAAGCTACAAACTTCATTTCTTATTATAAATTATGATTCCTAAAATTCAAGGGGGGAGGAGGGGCAATACAATATAGGACTGTAAATGTGCAGAAGGGGGAGGGGGGCTAAGTAACTATGTTTGGGATTTCTTTCAAGTTTTGGAGGGATAAGTCTATGGCATTTGCAGAGGTGTATGTTACTAGCAAGGGGTCTTTGCTTGTAGGCTTTATACGTAATAACTTGTGGTATCTGATCACGAGGTGATTTTTGACCACTTAAGCAGGTTTATGAGTACATCACTGCAGTTGTACATGAATGTTATGCCAAGGGTCACAAAGGGATGTTATTAAGGGATAACTGGGTTGTGATGGAAGTTATCAAGGGATAACTCAGTCTGGGCTATGATGAAAGTTATCAAGGGATAACGGGGTTATGATGGAAGTTATCAAGGGATAACTGGGTTGTGATGGAAGTTATCAAGGGATAACTGGGTCACAAAAGGAGAGGGAGAGTGAATGCTTCCTGCTTTGTCCCTGCCCCAAAGCCCCCCCCCCCCCCTAAATGTAGCCCTGTACATATACATACAATTTTGTGATCAACAAATGTCTCCCAAAGCAGATACTAATGAAATTTGCTAAGGGTGATAATTTTCCAGCCGAGGAGCATATACAGTGGAACCTCTCTAATCCGGCACTCAATGGGACTTAAAAAATATCAGATTAGGAAGTTCTTGGATTACAGGGTGACTCTTAGCACACTTGAAGATGGTGACTATACCTCATAAGATGGTCAACCGGATGGGAGAGAGAATGTCGGATTATAAAGGTGTCGGATTGCAGAGGTTCCACTGTGTATGTGATCATGATGTGCCATCACTTTCACCATGCTGTGACTCCTTGACACAGTGCTGCAGTGGTGTTCTGTATAAAGCACTGATCGTCCAAATGTCTTTTCCAAACATACAGATTTGCCAAGTTTACTCACTAACTTCCATTCTTACTGAGTGGGGTATTGGAAGCTTGAAGACAGTTACATACGAAATCACAAACTTTACTTCTCCCTCGAAGCCCTTCTCCATGACTGCTACATACACAGCAGGGACTGCCATTAAAATAGCTTACGTGAAATTTATTTACAACGAAACAGCTGAAGTGCCGCAGTTTGTGCTTGAAAAGAATTCGCCAACATATGAATTTGTGAGTTGTCAAGAAGTTGTGTGCTCATGGATAGTCCAACCCCTGACATACATTAGACAGGTCAAGCTTCTCTCTTGAATATCCCCTTAAGAATTATGTAGCGTACTTGTGTCACTGTAGCATTTCCATGTGGTGACGAATGGTCCAGGAGTTAAGGTCATTGAGGGTGGACATTCGAAAAGCAACACCAGTGGTCCCTACCCCATTCAGAGAGATGCCTGTACAGGTTGGAGTGGAGATGAATCTGTGCTCTCCAAGGCTGGGCTGTTGAAACTTTCGGCACAAGCGTAAGATGCCTTTGAAGGAGAGTTGCAACACTGTTCCAAATGTAATCTTTGCCTGTTCTTTCTCACATTTGTATCTGCAGCACTGTTCTAAACTATACTTTAGCGAAGGATGGATACACTTTTGACTACTTTGTCGGAGTGTGTGTTGCTCCTATTGCAACTGGTTTGAAACACTGCTTCATTGTTCAGAGGATAACAGCACCTAATGGAGACATCACCTTTCAGTGTCTTGGAGGAGATGTCGAAAACCAAGTGACAGACACCAAAGGTGAATGTGTACAGTGTCACATACTATGTAATAACTTGCATGATGCATACATATCTATGTATTATACTTGTATGTACTGTACATACATACATACGTACGTACATACATACATGCATGTACATACATACATACATACATACATGCATATGCACACCCACACACCTAGACACCTGCACACCCACATGTATGCACACATCCACCCACACACACCACACACACTGCACACACACATACACACACACACCACACATGCACACACACACACCACACACATGCCACACACACACACGCACACACACGCACACACACACACACACACACACACACACACACACACACACATATACACACACACACCACACATGCACACACACACACCACACACATGCCACACACACACACGCACACACATATGCACGCACATGTGTCCACACAGTATAATGCATGTTTTTGTCTTCTCTCAGATCAGGGTTGGATGTTTCTCAGCTACACTTATGGTGACCAATATGAACTTGTATGTGACAATACTGTCAAAAAATCAAGGATTTACTTCTTCTGTAGCAGAGGAGCAGGCGTGGTAAGGGACTGACCACACTGTGGATGCCTTGGTTCATATGTAGGGATGATGCAGAAAAATCATGGCCACGCCTACATTAGGACTGACCGTATTTTTGCTGAATACTCATTTCCAGTACACTTTGGAGCTGAATACTCATTTCCAGTACACTTTGGAGCTGAATACTCATTTCCAGTACACTTTGGAGCTGAATACTCATTTCCAGTACATTTTGGAGCTGAATACTCATTTCCAGTACACTTTGGAGCTGAATACTCATTTCCAGTACACTTTGGAGCTGAATACTCATTTCCAGTACGCTTTGGAGCTGAATACTCATTTCCAGTACACTTTGGAGCTGAATACTCATATCCAGTACACTTTGGAGCTCCAAAAACATCTTATTCAGCTTTTGCAACAGTTTTTCGATAGATATATGTATATGCACTACATTTTGGAAAGTTTACATAGCGAGAAATGCCACGATTTCTGTGCAAATTCCTACATCCCCAATATACGTAGCTGCAGGATTTAGGAATTTGCCTTCTGTGCTTTTGACCCACCTCTGTCTAGCTCTGTGCCCGTCTAGCCCCATGTATGCCTAGCCCTACGCCCGTCTAGCCCCATGTATGCCTAGCCCTACGCCCGTCTAGCCCCATGTATGCCTAGCCCTACGCCCGTCTAGCCCCATGTATGCCTAGCCCCATGTATGCCTAGTCTTTTCCCTTTTAGCCCTATATATGCTGTCTATCCTTATGCCCGTCCAGCCCTGTGCAACAAACAACGCTACTAGGCGGTGGTTAGATAGTGGACTAAAACAGGATTCTAGTGAATACACCAAGTAACTACCAACAGTTACTGGTTTATCTTACAAATTATCACCCAAATACGTTCAAGGTTTCCTCTCAGTGAGGGGGGTACCATTGAACCCAAAGCCCCCCCCCTAGATCTGTATCGGCCTCTTGCTAGGTTTCCACATTAAATAACTCTATCTCATCAAACTTGTGCAAAATGTCTGGGAGGATTGGAATTTTGGCATCTCTAATACAGCGATTGGAGTATCTGTTGTTTTTTTTGGTTCAATCGGACATATATAGGAAATCTTGTGGTGTAGAAGCAATAATTCAAACTGTATGTCCCACAAGCTTAAGAATTACTTTGTATTTGATTCACATCCTTTCTCCACCCAGGGTACTCCAATGTACATTGAGCAGAACCCCCTACAAGAGCAGTGTTATTACGAGTTCAACTGGCCAACAGAGATCCTCTGTGGACCAATGAATGCTACCCAGTCAAGCCTCACAGGAAACCAATCTCCTCTCTCTCTGGACAGCTCAATTCTGATCGGGTTGGTTTGTGTGTTGAGCACTAGAAATGAAAATACCATGCAAATTAGGTAAAAGGGCCATTATTGCTTTGAATCCATGTACAGTGGAACCCACTTAACACAAACTTGCTTAACACGAAATTTTGGTTAACATGAAAGTAGAAAATGACCCCTGCAATGCATTTAGTATTCCTACTTGTTCTGATAACATGAAATTCTGATAACATGAACACTTTTCATCAGTCCCTTAAGTTTCGTGTTAAGTGGGTTCCACTGTACTATACTACATAATACTATATACACGTACACGCATCATAGTCACGAACACCCCCAAAAATTGGCCAAATGTGAACGTTTTCCATACTTTTAAGCTGAAATTGCCATGATTTCTGACTGCTCATATTTTTCATTTGTGGTAATTTTTCTTACAATGTCATGATAATTCGAAAGGTGAATCATATTCTTTCTCCAATATATTATGTAGGATCGCTGGGGGAACACTTGCTCTTGTGATCATTTTCTTTATCACTTCCACAATCTCCATCTGTTACCTCTGTGGCAAGAGGAGGAGAACACACATGGGTGTTGGTTTTGCTCGTTTGCATGTGATTGTGCATACACTAAATCGTTTGAAAATGCAGTTAGACCTCTATATCAATCCGACACCTCTATAAACCGACATTATGTGAGTTACAGTCACCATACTGAAAAAGTATGCTTACTCTGTAACCCGACAACCTCCAAATCTATCATTTTCCAGGCCCCATTGTGTGAATGTCGGATTAGTGAGGTTTGCTGTATAATAGTGTTACTCATTGACAACTTAATATAATTTAAATTACATTCGTTTTGGGCACAATATGTTGCTGCATGGCTTTTGTAATTCAGTAGAACCGCTATAATCTGACATTCTTTTCATGCCAAACTAGGTTTAAAGATAGTTGGAATATTAAGTGACTCTTGTATACCTTAATATGGTGACTATACCTCAGGAAATGGTCATGTCACATCAAAAGATGTTAGTCTACAGTCGAACATCGTTAGTGAGTACACCTGGGGACCCTCCAAATTGCTACTCACTATCAGTAGTACTTGCTAACCATATAGATTAGTATTATGGGTTATAAGCTGGGGTATCATATCCTTGTACTTCCTAACCAGGTATTACTCATTAACAGTGTTCTTACTAACGAGGTTCTACTGTATACCATTTCTGAGGTGTTGGGTTACAGGGACTCTGCTGTATGTTTTGGTATGTGATCTGTCCTTATGCCAGCTGAGATCAGAATCAACTTGCATGTGACAGGGTAAAAGTTACGTACTTAATTCTTAGTGTTTTAATGCTCTACACTCGTCAGCTATTGCGCATGTATCTGAATGTGATTTTAGACACAATTATTATGATTATTTTAATTTCGATCTTTTTCTCGAATCAACAATAATTTGCATGGAGTATGCATACGTGTTCAGAATTCTTTTCTTTTTAGTATCACAGAATGATTGAATCAGAAAGACAAGAAAATGAGTGATTTTAATTGTTTTTATTTTATTTTGTTACAGTTTTAATGATTAATACGGACACTTCTGTGTGCACAGTGCGTGTTCTTTGTCAGGTGTAGTAGTTCACTTTACTAGTAAGCATTGTGATTCAGTGTGCGAAATGTGCGTTTGGTGAATTTTCATATTGTATGTTTTGTTTTGTGCACACAGCCATTTTTACAACCGATACGTCCTACAGGGTGGTGTTTGCGTCTTTTGAATATGAAATGTAACAGACCAATGAGTGATGCATGTTCCACCTTGTCTTACGTGTGTGCTGTTTCCTCAGTTAGTATTGATTTACCTATAAGCACATACAGTCAAGCCTCGTTAGTGAGTACACCTGGGGACCCTCCAAATTGCTACTCGCTATCAGTAGTACTTGCTAACCATATAGATTAGTATTATGGGTTATAAGCTGGGGTATCATATCTTTGTACTTCCTATAACCAGGTATTACTCATTAACGGTGTTCTTACTAACGAGGTTCTACTGTATTAGCTGTATGCATATATAATTATGTTGTAAAATACTTGCATCCAATCATTGATCTAGAAGCAAACATAGCTGTACACCTGTATGTAAAGTCCGCGGCTGTGCATGCATCAATGCAGTTGCATACTCCCACTTCAGCTGTACATGCATGTATGTACGTATACGTGTATTAAAATACATGAAGCTTGCATGCATATAGCTACCAAATGCACCTTACTGTGATAAAGTGTAGCATTTTCCTTTCTGTACAGACGTTTTCGGGTTTCTTGTCTGGATAACAATTGGCTTTAAAGCATACACGTGACGTTTATACAGCGCACACGTGACGTTTATACGTACAAAACATCACGTGTATGCTAAAAACTGATTGTTATCCGGACAAAAAACCCTAAAACGTCTGTACAGACGTTTTCGGGTTTCTTGTCTGGATAACAATTGGCTTTTAAAGCATACACATGACGTTTATATAGCGCACACGTGATGTTTATACGTACAAAACATCACGTGTATATACTATAAGCTGATTGTTACAGTATCCGGACAAAAAACCCTAAAACGTCTGTATTATTTGCATGTTACTTAATGCGCATGTATCTGAATGTGATTTTAGACACAATTATTATGATTATTTTAATTTCGATCTTTTTCTCGAATCAACAATAATTTGCATGGAGTATGCATATGTGTTCAGAATTCTTTTCTTTTTAGTATCACAGAATGATTGAATCAGAAAGACAAGAAAATGAGTGATTTTAATTGTTTTTATTTTATTTTAAATGGTTACAGAGCACGTCGGTATTATTTGCATGTTACTTAATGCACGTGATACATGTAATCACGTGCTCTTATCGTATTGCGTCATTTGCTCGTTGAAGGAGGGGACCATGAAGGTATTTCTTGTGTCGTTGCTGTTTTTGTCCTCCTTTGAGCTTTCCAGTTGCGTTAAGTGTACCACAGACGGTACTAATCCGTGTATGTGTATCTTGAGCGACGGAGCTGAGGGAATTGTGGATATTTCTCCCTTGTTCAAGGACGGCTTTCTTACCGTCGATGATACAAAGTAAATCTTAGCCGGGGAGTTTGATAAATGAGCTTTCACCGTCACTTTCGATGTTTTTCATTCTTAGGAAGCGATACAGGTATGAATACGATCCTTGTAGAGGCGTAGAATGCAATGAGCAGTGTGAATCCGGATCATGTGCGGTAAGTGGCTATGCGATAAAGTTAACGTGGACATACTACCATAGTGCTATAGTACACACACACACACACACACACATACACACACACACACACACACACACACACACACACACACACACACACACACACACCACACACACACACACACAAACACACACACAAACACACACACACACACACACAGGTCTTTTTATGTATGTGGACACTGTATATGCATTATGTGCGCTTACATCTTGTGGAGTGTCTGCTCATGTACTTGTACTTTTGACTGTTTGCGATGGATGTCTTCTTTCTGTTCTGATTTTTGGAACATGGACAGGTTTGTCAGAAAGGGACCGGATCATCGTCCTATCCGCAGTTTGGGGCTGGAAGTTTGAACACAGCGGCATACACAATCACTGACTTTGTCTCCCCGTCAGCTCCTTTCTCCATGACCGTGCAATATTCTAAGGGAAACAGTAACAGGAAATCCGTTGTGAAGCTCATTTACAACGAAACAGCCGTAACCCCTCAGTTTGTGTTTGAAGATGAAAGTCCACAGAATACCTATGTGAGGGGTCAACTAGTACATTGATGTGCCATCTTATTTGTCTGTGCAGGTGTAGGTTGTTGTGTTATCTCTTGTTCTAGTTGTACTGTGAAGTACTACGATGCTGTACAAATACATTAGAACCTCTTGCAGTGTTGGAAATAATGGTCAGCATTCAGACATTTTCCGACCATTTCGTCATTTGTCCGACCCAGAAAAGTTTGGTTCAGACATTTGGCTGAGCACTACCAAATGCTCATTTGATACATGCACACACACAGTGATGTTACCAAGTCATTTGTATGCCCAAATATATGTCCGAGCAAAGCTGAAGTTGTCTGACCCAAAAAGTTAATGCTAGGACATTTGTCCATCCACCATTTGCTTCTTTTTAGGGGCTGCCGCAGGCAGCCCCTATATTGTTTTCATTTGGACTTCCGGTGTGTAACGCTCGTCCGATATATATATATATATATATATATAATATAGATTTGAAGAAAAGTCTTATAATAGAGAATTTATATAATAGTAATAGAGAAGTATGAATTTATACAGGAATGAGTTATAGGAATTGTTTTGAAAACAATTGCCAAATATGGCAATTGTTTTCAAAACAATTGTCCAGTTACAATAAACAGTATGTTCAATGAATGTTCAGCTGTGCACTTACACTCCAATGCTTTGCAAGTAATTCGAGCGTGTGGGGCGGCAGCCCCCACGAGTTTTTAACTCGAATTACTTGTTTCTAACACTGCTCTTGTAACAAACTCTTTTGAATAGCAGAAACCTCTCATAGCAGACTTCTTGTGTAGGTCCAGATAGATTACTATGCATATTTCCCAAAATGTTCGTTATGAAGACGCTCCACAGTAACAGTAGTATATGCAATCTCTCTTTGATTATAGCTCTTTCATGTGGTGACAAACGGCCCGGGTGTTAAGGTCATCAACAA
The DNA here is from genome assembly GCA_963170055.1 of Halisarca cf. caerulea. Taxonomy (NCBI): domain Eukaryota; kingdom Metazoa; phylum Porifera; class Demospongiae; order Chondrillida; family Halisarcidae; genus Halisarca; species Halisarca cf. caerulea. The sequence goes on along the minus strand of CAUJGJ010000208.1, from coordinate 1,366,207 downwards.
CACAAGACCCAAAGGTCACACCAGTGGTCCCTATCCCATCCAGAGAGATGCCTGCATGGGATGGAGTGAACAGGATTCGTTGCTTAACAAAGCAGGACTGTTAAAACTGTCAGCACAAGCGTAAGATGTCTTTTTGTAACAAATTTCAGTGATGAATTGTAACTAGTATAATTATAGTATTTATTACATTATAGTACAGTTGTATAGTATATAGTATAGTACATTATAGTATGGTAACTAGTACATAATATGTAATCTTTCTCACATGTTTCCTTGCAGCACTGTTTTGAACTATACTTGGACAAGGGCAGGGTACACCTTTGACTACTTTGTAGGAGTGTGCGTTGCTCCAATTTCATCTGGTTTGAAACATTGCCACATTGTTCAGAGGATAACAGAACCTAATGGAGACATCTCTTTTCACTGTCTTGGAGGAGATGTCGACAACCAAGTGACAGACACCAAAGGTACTCACATACAGGCATGCATGCTTGTGTGTTTACTGTTCTGTGTATGTCTAAGTGTTGGTGCACTCATGCACACAGTGCTTGTGTGCGCATGTGCATGAGTGTGTATACTTGCATGGAGAATTTGTAGATGTCTGCACAGAAGCTCACACACACACACACACACACACACACACACACACACACATACACACACACACATGCACACACATGCACACACACACACACACACACACACACACACACACACACACACACACACACACACACACACACAAACACACACACACACACACACACACACACACACACACACACACAAAAGTGTGCGTACATTTGGCTTACAAAATATGCATCAGAAGTAATTTTGTTTTTGTTTTAAATGCCCACATTTTGTGTTCCTTCTCAGATCTGGGGTGGATGATACTTAGCTACACTTACGGCAACCAATATGCCTTTCAATGTGACAGCTCCATTAGAAGATCCAAGATTCATTTCTTCTGCAGCAGAGGAGCAGGAGTGGTAAGGGACTTCCCCTTTTGTGCGTACCTGCACTCTGGCTCTGTGTGTGTGTGTGTGTGTGTGTGTGTGTGTGTGTGTGTGTGTGTGTGTGTGTGTGTGTGTGTGTGCATGTGTGTGTGTGTGTGTGTGTGTGTGTGTGTGTGTGTGTGTGCATGTCTGTGTACTTGCATGCATGTGTGTGTGTGTGTGTGTGTGTGTGTGTGTGTGTGTGTGTGTGTGTGTGTGTGTGTGCGTGTATATGTACTTGCATGCATGTGTGTGTGTGTGTGTGTGTGTGTGTGTGTGTGTGTGTGTGTGTGTGTATGTGTGTGTGTGTGTGTGCATGTGTGTCAAGGAAAACTGCTTTCAATTCGTACCCTATTTTCACTCCCAGGGTACTCCCATATACCTTGAGCAGAATCCACTGCAAGAGAAGTGTTTTTATATGTTCAACTGGCCCACAGATATTCTCTGTGGACCAATGAATACTACCCAGTCAAGTCTCACAGGAAACCAATCTCCTCTCTCTCTGGACAGCTCAATTCTGATAGGGTTGGTTTTGTGTATGTATAGGGACACTTTGCGCAGAACCAGGAAGTGTGTACTCCATGAGTTTGTGTTTGAGCACTTCACGTGATACCAGACAGTGTGTGTGTACTTCATGCAACAGTTATAATTTAGGTAATGCGCATACCTATGTAGATATGTACTGTGAGACCTCACTTATCTGCACTTCAGATATCCAGTTCCCTCTCTTTCTGCAGTAGTTTTTATTGGGGCAAATCTGCAATAGTCCTACTGTACACTATACTACTGCTCCCTCGTTTATCCAGTTCCCTCACTTCATCTGCAATTTTATCCAGAGCAGATGTGTGCGGATAAGTGAGGTTTGAATGTACATTATTCATTGTTTCTTGTATAGAATTGCGGCAGCATCAGTTGCTCTTGTGGCCATCTTATTCATCACTTCCACTATCTCAATCTGCTATCTCTGCGGCAAGCGAAGGACAACAGTTGTAAGTTTTATTGTCATCCATGCTTGTACATTATACAGTAGATCGATCATCCACTCAATTATTTCTGATTAATTTTCTTCCGTCATCCCTACAGTACCACAGGATGAGGGAGCCAAGACGAGAAAGGGAATAGTTTTTTGTTTCTTTTTTACAGAATAATGTTTGTATTTGTGCTATTTGGCAATTTTCCTGTTAGTAATACCAACTTGAGTCACAGGTACTGCTGTGTGCATGTGCCTGTAAAATTAACAGTTTTATGTTTGTTGAAATGGTGTACAGTATATTGTAGTTTAAGAGTAAAGAGTTAGTACTACATACTGTTTTACTGATATTGTTAGTCTCGCATAGCCAGACCCACTCTTGCCACCATTTTTTGGCCATGCAATGGTAAGATTGGGTCTGGCTAAGCGAGACTATAAAACTGTGTTCACTGGCCCATGCTGTAGAGCTAGTCCCACACGAGGAAGGGTTATAGTACGTGGCCAATGGGTCTGTGATGTAGCAGTGAAGACTGCAGCCAGTACAGTCAAACGTCTCTATAGCAAACTGCCTCAGGACCACTGTGAAAAGCTAGGTTCCTTACATTATGGGATGTTCACTACATCATTTCGATAGGGTATTATACATCATTGTTTGCCAGGTCACGTGGT
>CAUJGJ010000208.1:1353573-1361073 GCA_963170055.1 Halisarca cf. caerulea | reverse complement strand
TAATTCTTACTTGAATATATTCCCTTATTTTCAGAATCTCCCTCAACTCCACATACTCCTCATCCCCTCCTGAGTATCATCTAGGAGTGTGTGTGAGCCCTCTGAAGGGTTCTGACACTGCAGACGACTGCTTTGCTGTGAGCAGAACACCAGTAGATGGTGGCCATGTGGATGCCTGTATTGGAAGGAATATTCAAGCACATGTTGTTAATCAAAGAGGTACGGACAGGCTGCATAATTCTGTTTTTCTCACTATGAGTATAGCGTTGTGGTTTGTGAATTTCCACTGCACTTGACATTCTAGATCAAGGTTGGATTGTATTACGGTATCCGTACGGGGATTATTTTAGTGGATGCAAAGACTATGCAGCTACTGAGATCCTGTTCACATGTGATCATAGTGATCAGCTTGTGAGTATTAGTACTTATTCTTTAAATTTGTTCTGTTGCTTGCATCTTTTGAGTGTTGCTCTTCAAATTGTTATATGTGTCATCTCTTCTGTAGACTGCATTGTATCCTGAAAATGAATTTTGGTATGCTTGTAAATACCAGTTCATTTGGCCCACCCATCTAGCCTGTCCCAGTGTGACATCACCTAGTGAGAGTCCCTCACCCTCCAACGTCTCCTCCATACTCCTGGGGTTAGTGTGGTAAGATGTCCCTGTAGTGTCTGTAGTGTAGAGGATGTGGTGTTAGTGTTTGTGTTGTTGTTGTTCAGAATGAGTGGGAGCATTGCTGTCCTCCTCCTCCTGGTCCTTGTTGGAGTGTCCATAACAAGTTGCTATTTTTGTGCAAGACAGAGAGCAAAACATTTAAGTGCTTGAGGTAAGGTGGCTGATCACATCCAATGCATGCCATCATGTTTTTGATCTTCACATGTTTCAGGTACTGTATCTGGAGTGTGTTGTGGTGACCATTGCAACGTGTGCTACAAGCCTTTGTCTAAATATATTCTGCAATTCATTTTAAACTGGTTTTTTTCATTATAGCAGAATCTTTTAGATGTGAATGTGTGTGTCAATTCATCAACTGTAAATTAGAGTCTTTCTTAGAAGATTCTGAATCAGTTAGAATAACATTCTTGAACTATAAGGCTTAGCATTTGTTGGGCAATTTTGTATAGTGGATGTAAGACTGCATGCACACAGTTCTTGTACATGTGTTTTTCAATTACTTTTTATGGTAGTCGTGTGAGTGTCAACATTTATCATGCAGAATATTGCATTCTGAGACTGTGCACAGTGACAGCTATTGATTCTGTATGCATGTCGGACTGTGCATGCATGTGTGATGTACATGTGCAATTGCAATGCAGTTTATTTTGGCCCACCTCTCTGACTGGGGATTTCCCATTTGTGTGACTTCAACTGTTTGTAGACAATCATTAAACTCAGCTGCATGATCAGCTAGTGCTGAGAAATCGAAACTGCCATTTTGCTGCATGCAAATTTATTTTGATGGCTTGCATGTGTTTACTACTCGAGCTAAAATCACGCAAGACTTTGTGTTTCCGCTGCATACTTATTACTACCTAATAACCTATACAGTACAAGAATTTCGGATTGGGAATGGGAACGTTCTGACACCAGCCCGCGACGTTATCGGAGGATCACGTGACACAGAGAACCACTATGCTGTCCCCGACAGTAAAGCCTTTCTTTGTCTTGTACCTCATATTATTCGCCGTTAAAAGCGTTTGCGGTGTGAAGTGCACGATTGAGCAGCACAACTCATGTTGGTGTGTTTTAAGCGAGGGATACAGAGGCATTGTCGACTTGACGCCCATTTTCTGGAAAGGCTCCCTCGTTCTCCTTGTTGGGTAAGTGGTTAGATGCTTTGTTTCCCTGTTCTACGAGTACTTTTCCTTGAAAAAAATCTCTCTCGTTATCCTTTTAATTTAGTCTTGTTTTATGGCTGCGCGTCTCATAGAATCATGTTGTACCTGCAGTACAGAATGTAGGATGATAACTGGTTTAGTTGAAGTCCCCTGTGGCTAAAATACGTGGGTCACCCTGCTATGATTACCAAATCAGAGAAGCACAGGGGGATGCTAGGGGGTCACTAGGGGGCACTATACCTATAGGAAGACACTAGGGGAACACTTCGGGACCACAAAGGGGGCACTAGGGGAGCAGTGAGCCTGTATGTCTTTTCATATGTTGCACACACACATGTATGTGGAATGCAGTGAATATTCCATATCATTTCCTCACAGACCGGGAGCTACCTCCATCACCCTGAACCCTTGTCTCGCAAAAGAACACCAATATGCGGTAGAATACATGTTGATATTGTATATACCTAAGCATGCACACACACACACACACACACACACACACACACACACACACACACACACACACACACACACACACACACACACACACACACACACACACACACACATACACACACACACACACACACACACACTCTCACACAAGCACACATGCATGCACTCACACAACTACCGTATGCACTTTAATTTTTGTATGGTTTAATATTAGTGTTCGTGGATTGGAAGTCATCCGTGAATGTTTACACCTTCCAAAACTTAGATCAATAACAAAACGTGCACATCTGTGAATATAAAAAAAGTGAAAATTTGCTAAAATCGAAGATTCCCAAAAGTTTCACCCTGTGAGAATTAAAGATTATACTATAGCAGTTTATCCAAGGGATCCTGCAAAAATACTATGTAATTTGGAAATTCACTTTGTCCAGTACAAGTTTCATAATCTTAATACTTATATATTCTCACAGGTGGTTCATGATCTGTGAAAGTTACTATCATTGAGGGTGTTTTGTATGCTAAGACACCACTACCTGGTGTGTTGTGGGTGTCATGGACTAACTCTGCATGGGATCCCTGGGCAACTACTGGCAACGTCTGGGTTACCCAACGTCTGGGTTACCCAATGTCTGGGTTATCCAACGTCTGGTTCATCCAATGTCTGGGTTATCCAACGTCTGGGTTACCCAACGTCTGGGTTATCCAATGTCTGGGTTATCCAATGTCTGGGTTATCCAATGTCTGGGTTACCCAATGTATTTTTATGGAGAACAGATGTTGTCGGATACACCGGATCCCACTGTACTGTCTTTTTGTTATAGGTAGCATGGACATATCCTGAATTAGGATATGAATACTACTATGGCAACATTGGTAATGTGACAAGAGAGTTTGAATTTTCAACATTTTCAGTCGAAGAAGACAAGTTTGAGTTTACCCTCATCTACCGGCACTATAGTGATGTTCATCTTTCACTATTGATTCAGTTCGTCTATGATTCTCTTGTTGTGCGAAGTCTGGATCTAATATCAATAGAAGAAACTGGAATGGTGAGTGTTGCACTTTGATATGTGATGATATACCCACACGCACATACGCACACACACATACACACTTGCACATTTATGCATGCAAGATACAAAATACCTTAGACGTTTTGCATCATCTGTATAGGAGCTCAAGGTAACGAGTCAATATGTTAAGCCTTTGCTGTTCCCTGAAGGCAATTCTCTGGCAGTTGGACCTTACACTCTTGAACAAGATGTGTGTGCTGGGTGGAATGGAGAGCCACCATTTATCAGTGAACTAGGATTGTTGAGCCTTGCCACACCTGTGTATGTGTGTGTGTGTGTATGTGTATGTGTGTGTGTGTGTGTGTGTGTGTGTGTGTGTGTGTGTGTGTGTGTGTGTGTGTACATGTGTGTGTGTGTGTGTGTGTGTGTGTGTGTGTGTGTGTGTGTGTGTGTGTGTGTGTGTGACTGTGTGTTTGTGTGTACGTGCGTGCGTGCATGTGTGCATGCGTACATTGGTGCATGATTGTGTGTACGTATGTGTGTGTCTACATGTGCGTATCAAATGTGCACATGTGTAACGTATTATATCTTCATCGTACTTGAATATAGTGGGATTTCCCTTGTTTTCAGAATCTCCCTCAACTCCACGTACTCCTTATCCCCTCCTGAGTATCATCTAGGAGTGTGTGTGAACCCGCTGAAGGGTTCTGAGATTACAGGTGACTGCTTTGCTGTGAGCAGAACACCAGTATATGGTGGTGGCCATGTGGATGCCTGTATTGGAAGGAATATTCAAGCACATGTTGTTGATCAAAGAGGTACGGACAGGCTGCATATTTCTGTTTTTCTCACTATGAGTATAGCGTTGTGGTTTGTGAATTTCCACTGCACTTGACATTCTAGATCAAGGTTGGATTATATTACGGTATCCGTACGGGGATTATTTTAGTGGATGCAAAGACTATGCAGTTACTGAGATCCTGTTCACATGTGATCATAGTGATCAGCTTGTGAGTATTAGCACTTATACTTTAAATTTGTGATGTTTGCTCGCATCTTTTGAGTGTTGCTCTTCAGATTGTTTTTTGTCATCTCTTCTGTAGACTGCATTGTATCCTGAAAATGAATTTTGGTATGGTTGTCGATACCAGTTCATTTGGCCCACCCATCTAGCCTGTCCCAATATGACATCACCTAGTGAGAGTCCCTCACCCTCCAACGTCTCCTCCATACTCCTGGGGTTAGTGTGGTAAGATGTCCCTGTCTGTAGTGTAGAGGATGTGGTGTTAGTGTTTGTGTTGTTGTTCAGAATGAGTGGGAGCATTGCTGTCCTCCTCCTCCTGGTCCTTATTGGAGTGTCCATCACAAGTTGCTATATCTGCAGACGGCAAAAAAACAAAGTATTCAGTTGATGAGGTAGGAAATTCCATGACCACATCCCATATTGTCTCATTTTTGTTTTCAATTTTTCCCATATTTCCTGGCGGGGGATTCTCCTGCCTTTTCGCAATGAGTTTCTGTTATTGTATTATTCACCAGATGAGCAGGTAAGTATAACATATGCAGAGGAAGATACTTTCAGTTGGGGGAAGGAGGGGGGGCACAAATAACGCAGCAAAAACATGTACGTATGTGCATGCAGTACGCCTCGTTATACTTCATGTTGAATATTGATATAATTATTTAATTTACTATTGTTGAAGACATCTTAGTGCGTGTATTTGCCCATTCAACACAACACAATTCACATAACTTCTATTTAAGATTGACATAGGACATTGTCACAGCAAGTTCTATTGTGGTTTTGTGCCATTTCGTGGTCATTGAGTTACCAAAGATTCTGAAATCAACATGTCAAATTTGCCAAAAAATCACTCCTCCTTGCATTGACTGAAGCAAAGGTATATGTGCTATTTCCACTAGGTTTAAGGAAATCAATTTGAATCATAAGCCTTAGGCTACACTACAGAAAATGCACGTGGCTGAGAAAAGTTGATATCATGATCATCATTGCATCATCTACAATGACATACACATCCAGAAAATAGGCAACCAATTCGGTGGTGATTGTACCCTCTTTTTTCCCTTAATGTATCCTTAAACTGTGGCAGAGAAGCTTTTTAGAACTCATGCAATAAAGCTTCATTTATAAATAAAGGCTTCTAAAATTGCAGTACTATGTAAACTTTAAGAATTTTTCAAAACCCCTTGAACAAATCTGTGAAGGGCACTGTCCCCAAAAACAAAATTTGGGGGGGGGGGGGGGGGCGCATGCCCCCTGTGTCACAATTTCTGAGGTTACACATATAATTCTACAGTATACTCTAGTTGATCATTGTCCTTGTACTGCATGGCATCAGATTTTCCCTTATGTTTACATGTATTCTCATTGTATGGTGTTTTACCATTCTATGAAGGGGTTCCTTAGTGGACAGACTTGTCAGCAACCGCACACATGCGTGTGTCTGCATGTGACGTCAAACACACTTGGATCCTACTTTATGATTTGCCCAGAGTGTGCAGGTGTGTATGATCAGATATCTTTTCCATATTTCAATTTCACAGAATGAGTGAACCAATGAGACAAGAAAGGGAATGACTTTTGTTGTTCTGTTTTTGCTGGTACAGTTTTTATGACGTATACACACAGCCATGCAGACACTAGTTCTGTGTGTACCTTTGTAATGTGGCGCGTATGTAGCGATTAACTGCTGCTGCGAACTTGCTATTTTCAAGCATTAATTGTGATTGTCCACCACCAGTCATTGACCAAGATGGGTGCAGTGCAGTGTGCAGAACACGGTTTGTCACACACTGTGTGTTTCATTACGTGTACACACTGTATACTAGTTTTATACTCACAGTTATAATATTATTGTCTTTATGTGCGATGTGTACTTTTGAATATGAAATGCAGCTGGCTGCTAAGTGGTCCTTACTCCTTCATGTCTTGTGTATTCTGTTTGCTTCTGAATCTATTATTATTAATTTTATTTGCCAATATGCGTGTGTCGTGAAAGACTTGTAGTAGATCTTCATCTAGAACTAGTTGTACACCTGTAAAATTCCACGCATGATCATGACTTGCCCGATTTAACGCGCAGTTGCTCCCACTGTATGAGGGTTGCGTCATACCATCCAAATGCACACAATGCATGTATATTGTAATCACGTGCTCTAGCTGTAATATTGCATCATTCACTTGTCATGCAAGGATTAGGGTATTTCTTGTGTTGCTGCTGTTCTTGTATGGCCTCCATACGGTCAGTTGCGTTAACTATAAGTGTATATCACAGAACATTACTGATCAGCGTTAGCTAGTGCGTCCTAAGCTCAGTGACGGAGCTGAGGGAATCAAGCTTATAAGTTGTGAATATTTCTCCCTTCTTCAAGGATGGCTTTATAATTCTCACCGTCCATATATGCATGACACATAGCATGATGTGAACGTGGTCATAAGTGTCTGTCAAGCTGGCCTATATACCAATCCAAGGGGGATGGTGGAAGGAATCATTTTGTATTTGTGCTGCATCTGGCGTCTTTCCTGGCTGCAGGTGGCTGTAGATGTGCATGTGTGTCTGTATTGGAGTTTGAGAGTTTTAGCACTAGCTACTGCACTGCACTAGCTTGATGTGGTCAGCTAATTCAGGCCTATTCGTGTGTGCGGAGAACCTATAGCTATCATTAGTCAAGTGCATTAGGTATTGCGTCATTAGGTTTGAATATTTCATCATTTGAATAGGGTATTACATCATGAACATACTCGGACGGTAGGAACTGTGTACACGTCGAGGTAGACGTAGAATCCTCTAGTCCTGTCCAGTTATAGGTTATAGCTACTATGCTGTCGTCGACAGCAAAGCCTTTCCTCTTCTCGTCCCTCATGCTGTTCGTGTTTACAAGCGTTTGCGGTGTAAAGTGCACGATGGAGCAGTACAATCCATGTCGGTGCGTTTTAAGCGAGGGATACACAGGCATTGTCGACTTGACGCCCATTTTCCAGAGAAGCTCCCTCGTTCTCAATTCAGAGGTTGGGTGAGTGTTTAATCCTTTTTTCCCCTGGCCTATGAGTACTTCTCCTGCTGGAAAAAAATTAATATATTGCAGTTTGATTCGTTTTACACACACACACACACACACACACACACACACACACACACACACACACACACACACACACACACACACACACA
>CAUJGJ010000208.1:1326073-1348573 GCA_963170055.1 Halisarca cf. caerulea | reverse complement strand
ATTGAGCAGTACAATTCATGTCGGTGTGTTTTAAGCGAGGGATACACAGGCATTGTCGACTTGACGCCCATTTTCTGGAAAGGCTCCCTCGTTCTCCTTGTTGGGTAAGTGTTTAGATACTTTGTTTCCCTGTTCTATGAGTACTTTTCCTGGAAAAATCTCACTCGTTATCCTTTCAGTTTAGTCTTGTTTTGTGGCTGTGCGTCTCATAGAATCATGTTGTTTCTGCAGTACGATGATAACTGGTTTAAATGTAGTTGAAGTCCCATGTGGCTAGAATGCGTGGGTCACCCTGCTATGATTAGAAAACTAGAGGAGCACAGGGGGATGCTGGGGGGGTCACTAGGGGGCACTATACCTATAGGAAGACACTAGGGGAACACTTTGGGAACACTAGGGGGGCACAAGGGGAGCAGTGGACCTGTATGGTCTTTTCACATATTACACACACATGTACTATGTGGAATGCAGTGAATATTCCATATCATTTCCTCACAGACCAGGAGCTACCTCCATCACCCTGAACCCTTGTCTCGCAAAAGAACACCAATATGCGGTAGAATACATGTTGATATTGAGTATAAGAATACTCAAGCATGCACACACACACACACACACACACACACACACACACACACACACACACACACACACACACACACACACACACACACACACACACACACACACACACACACACATACACACATGCACACACACACACACACACACACACACACACACACAAACACGTGACCATACACACACACAACTACCATATGCACTATATAATTTTTGAATGGTTTAATATTTGCAGTGTTCGTGGATTGGAAGTCATCCGTGAAAGTTTACACTAAGTCTTGCCAAACTTAGATCAATAGCAAAACATGGCCATCCGTGAATATAAAAAACGTGAAAATTGCTAAAATCCAATATTCGCAAAATTTTCACCCTGCGAATATTAAAGCTCATACTATAGCAGTAAATCCAAGGGATCCTGCTAAAATCCTATTTAATTTGGAAATTCACTCTGTCCAGTACACGCTTCATAACATAATCCAAGGAACAGATGTTTCTTCATAATGTGTGGGATTTACTATTACTGACAGATTTTTGTATGCTAAGACACCAGTACCTGGTGTGTTGTGGTTGTCATGGACTAACTCTGCATGGCTGGGCCACTTCCCTGGAACATTGATATCATTATTGTATTTGATGTTGCTTACAACTGTCTGTTTTTAGAGTGCCAATACTGATACCATCTGATTGCAGCAGACAAGTCGATCTCAGTACCACTTTATAAATGATGTGTTTTGTAGACTGAGGCTCTACTCCAGTAACATCTGGATTATCTGACAGACATTGATTTATCTGATAATCTCATGTATCCGAACAGCTGTTGTGAATCCCCATCACCATGCTGTGTACAGTTTTACCTGATTTACCCAACATCTGGGTTATCCAACATCTGAGTGGGTTATCCAACATCTGAGTGGGTTATCCAACGTCTGGGTTATCCAACATCTAGGTTATCCAACATCTGAGTGGGTTACCCAACATCTGGGTTACCCAACATCTTGGTTATCCAACATCTGGGTTATCCAACGTCTGGGTTATCCAACATTTGAGTAATCCAACATATTTTTTATGGGGAACAGATGTTGTCGGATACACCAGATCCCACTGTACTGTCTTATTGTTATACGTAGGTAGCATGGACATATCCTGAATTAGGATATGAATACTACTATGGCAACATCGGTAATGTGACAAGAGAGTTTGAATTTTCAGCATTTTCAGTCAAAGAAGACAAGTTTGAGTTTACCCTCATCTACTGGCACTATAGTGATGTTCATCTTTCACTATTGATTCAGTTTGTCTATGATCCTCTTGTTGTGCGAAGTCTGGATCTAATATCAATAGAAGAAACTGGAATGGTGAGTGTTGCACTTTGATATGTGATGATATACCCACACGCGCATATGCACACACACATACACACTTGCACATGTATACATGTAAGATACAAAATACTTTAGCCGTCTTGTATCATCTTCTGTACAGGATCTCAAGGTTACAAGTCAATATGTTAAGCCTTTGCTGTTCCCTGAAGGCATTTCTCTGGTAGCTGGACCTTACACTCTTGAACAAGATGTGTGTGCTGGGTGGAATGGAGAGTCACCATTCATCAGTGAACTAGGATTGTTAAGCCTTGCCACACCTGTGTAAGTGTGTGTGTGTGTGTCTCTCTCTCTATGTATGTGTGTGTGTGTGTGTGTGTGTGTGTGTGTGTGTGTGTGTGTGTGTGTGTGTGTGTACATGTGTGTGTGTGTGTGTGTGTGTGTGTGTGTGTGTGTGTGTGTGTGTGTGTGTGTGTGTGTGTGTGTACATGTGTGTGTGTGTGTGTGTGTGTGTGTGTGTGTGTGTGTGTGTGTGTGTGTGTGTGTGTGTGTGTGTGTGTGACTGTGTGACTGTGTGACTGTGTTTGTGTGTGCGTGCGTGCGTGCATGTGTGCATGCATACATTGGTGCATTATTGTGTGTACGTATGTGTGTGTCTACATGTGTGTACCAAATGTGCACAATGTCATGTGTAATATCTTCATAGTACTTGAATATAGCGTGATTTCCCTTCTTTTCAGAATCTCCCTCAACTCCACCTACTCCTCATCCCCTCCTGAGTATCATCCAGGAGTGTGTGTGAACCCTCTGAAGGGTTCTGAGATTACAGGTGACTGCTTTGCTGTGAGTAGAACACCAATATATGGTAGTGGCCATGTGGATGCCTGTATTGGAAGGAGCATTCAAGCACATGTTGTTGATCAAAGAGGTACGGACAGGCTGCATATTTCTGTTTTTCTCACTGTGAGGGTAGTGTTGTACGTGGTTTGTGAATTTCCACTGTACTTAACATTCTAGACCAAGGTTGGATTACATTACGGTATCCATACGGGGATTATTTTAGTGGATGCAAAGACTATGCAGTTACTGAGATCCTGTTCACATGTGATCATAGTGATCAGCTTGTGAGTATTTAGTAGTTATTCTTTAAATTTGTCATGTTTGCTTGCATCTTTTGAGTGTTGCTCTTCAGATTATTTTTTGTCATCTCTTCGATAGACTGCATTGTATCCCGAAAATGACTTTTCAGATGCTTGTCGATACCAGTTCATTTGGCCCACCCATCTAGCCTGTCCCAATGTGACATCACCTAGTGAGAGTCCCTCACCCTCCAACGTCTCCTCCATACTCCTGGGGTTAGTGTAGTAAGATGTCCCTGTAGTGTCTGTAGTGTAGAGGATGTGGTGTTAGTGTTTGTGTTGTTGTTGTTCAGAATGAGTGGAAGCATTGCTGTCCTCCTCCTCCTGGTCCTTGCGGGAGTGTCCATAACAAGTTGCTATTTCTGCAGACGGCAAAAAAAACAAAGTCAGTGGATGAGGTAGGAAATTCCATGACAGCATCCCACATTGTCTCATTTTTGTTTGCACTTTTTTCCCATATTTCCTGGCTGGGGATTCTCCAGCCTTTTCACAATGAGTTTTTGTTATTGTATTATTCACCAGATGAGGTGTTCTTATTTTTTAGCAAAATCATAGGTAGAGGAAGATACTTTCAGTTTGGGGAAGGGGGGGGGTCGCAGCTAAAACATGTATGTGCATACAGCACTCCTCGTTATGCTTTATGTTGAATAATAAATAAATATAATTATAATTATTTACAATTATTGAAGACATCTTAGTGCATGTATTTGCCTACATCAACACAGCACAATTCACATAACTTCAGTTTAAGATTGACATAGGACATTGTCATAGCAAGTTCTATTGTGGTTTTGTGCCATTTCATGGTGATTGAGTTAGCATATCAAAGATTCTGAAATCAACATGTCAAATTTGCCAAAAAATCACTCCTCCTTGCATTGACTGAAGCAAAGGTATATCTGCTGTTTCCACTAGGTTTAAGGAAATCAATTTGAATCATAAGCCTTAGGCTGAACTACAGCAAATGCATGTGGCTGAGAAAAGTTGATAACATGATCATCATTGCGTCATCTACAAATGGCGTACACATCCAGAAATTGGTCACCAATTCAGTGGTGATTGCACCCTCATTTTTATCCTTAATGTATCCTTAAATTGTGGTAGAGAAGCTTTTTAGAACTCATGCAATAAAGCTTCTTTTTTAAATAAAGGCTTCTAAAATTGCAGTACTATGTAAACTTTAAGAATTTTTAGTATACTATATTGTTTTTATTTGGACTTCCGGTGTGTAACACTCCTCCGATATATATATATATATAATATATATATAATATAGATTAGAATTTATATAATAGTAAAAGAGAAGTATGAATTTATACAGAAATGAGTTATAGGAGTTGTTTTGAAAACAGTTGCCAAATATGGCAATTGTTTTCATAACAATCGTCCAGTTACAATAAACAGTATGTTCAATGAATGTTCAGCTGTGCATTAACCCTTCAATGTTTTGCAAGTAATTCGAGCGTGTGGGGCGGCAGCCCCCACGAGTTTTTAACTCGAATTACTTGTTTTCAAAACCCCTTGAACAAATGTGTAAGGGACATTGTCCCCAAAAACAAAACTTGTGGGGGGGGGGTGGGGGCTTATGCCTCCCGTGTCACGATTTCTAAGGTTACACGTATAATTCTACAGTATACTCTATATAGTTGATCAGTGTCCTTGTACTGCACGGCATCAGAATTTCCCTTATGTTTAGTATTTTTATTCTATGGTGTTTTACCATCCTATGAAGGGGTTCCTTATTGGACAGACTTGTCAACAATCACACACATGCGTGTGTCTGCATGTGACTTCAAACACACTTGAATCTTACTTTATGATTTGCCCAGAGTGTGCATGTGTGTGTGATCAGATATCTTTCCTTATTTCAATTTCACAGAATGAGTGAACCAATGAGACAAGAAAGGGAATGACTTCTGTTGTTCTGTTTTTACTGGTACAATTTTTATGACATATATACACAGCTATGCAGACACCAGTTCTGTGTGCACTTTTGTGATGTGGCATGTGTGTAGCGATTAACTGCTGCTGTGAACTTTGCTATTCTCAAGCATTAATTGTCCACCACCAGTCATTGACCAGCTGGGTACAGTGCTATAGTGTGCAAAACACGATTTGTCACACACTGTATGTTTTATTACGTGTACGTATATACCGTATACTAGTTTTATACTCACAGTTATAATATATTGTCTTTTAAATATGAAATGCACCAGCTGCTAAGTGGTCCTTGCTCCTTCATGTCTCGTGTGTGTTCTGTTTGCTTCTGAATCAGTTAGTATTAATTTTATATGCCAATATGCGTGCATCACAAAAGACTTGTAGTAAATCTTCATCTAGAAGTAGCTGTACACCTGTAAAATTCCACGCATGATCATGACTTGCCCGAATTAATGCAGTTGCTCCCACTGTATGAGGGTTGCGTAATACCATCCAAATGCACATAATGCATGTATATTGTAATCGCGTGCTCTAGCTGTAATATTGCATCATTCACTTGTCATGCAAGGATTAGGGTAGGGTATTCTTATTTAACCTGGGGAACCTTTAGCCAGAGGCTACTGTAAGTGGCACCCAGAAAAGAAAAGGGACAAAAGGCAAAAACAAAAACAACAAAGGGGGTGACTGTACAAAGATTCAACAAAAGAGTTCGAGGTTTGCATTATGATGAAATGATAATAGAATGAATAGATGAGCAAAAATTATAAGTTTAGTCATTAGTGAATGGAATAAATTCAATCTGTAATGAGATAAGATTATTGGTGCATGAGTATGAAAATAGTGTCTGATTGATGATATGTACAAAATCATATTGTCCATGAGTTATTCATTTAAAAAGTGATTTTCACATAGTTTAGTGAACACCCGAAAGTCCGCACAGCATCGGATGTTATTTGGTAGTGTAAGGATTAAGGTATTTCTTGCATGTGTTGCTGCTGTTCTTGTATGGCCTCCATACGGTCAGTTGCATTAACTATAAGTGTATATCACAGAACATTACTGATCAGCGTTAGTGTGTCTTAAGCTCAGTGACGGAGCTGAGGGAATCAAGTGAATATTTCTCCCTTCTTCAATTAAGGATGGTTTTAATTCTCACCGTCCATATATCATGACACATAGCATGATGTGTACGTGGTCATAAGTGTCTGTCGACCTAGCCTATACACCAATCCAAGGGGGAGGGGGGGGGAAATTGTTTTGTATTTGTGCTCCATCTGGCGGCATCATTCTTTCCTGGCTACAGGTGCATGGCACTGTAGCTGTGCACGTGTGTCTGTTTTGCAGTTTGAGAGTTTTAGCACTACTGTTTCCCTGCACTTGATGTGGTTAGCCAATTCAGATCTATTCATGTTCACTGGTATAATATTATTGTAATGTGCTGAGAGCCTAGTTATAGTCCAGTGCATTAGGTATTGCGTCATTAGGTTTGAATATTTCATCATTTGGATAGGATATTACATCATCGACATACGCGGACGGTAGGTACTGTATTACACGTGGAATCATAGATTCCTCTAATCCTGTCCAGTTATACGTTATAGCGACTATGCTGTCGTCGACAGCAAAGCCTTTCCTCTTCTCGTCCCTCATGCTGTTCGTGGTTACAAGCGTTTGCGGTGTAAAGTGCACAATGGAGCAGTACAATCCATGTCGGTGCGTTTTAAGCGAGGGATACAAAGGCATTGTCGACTTGACGCCCATTTTCCAGAAAAGCTCCCTCGTTTACAATTCAGAGCCTGGGTGAGTATTTAATGCTTTTTCCCTGGTCTATGAGTAGACAAATTTTAATATTGCAGTTTGATTCGTTTCACACACACACACACACACACACACACACACACACACACACACACACACACACACACACACACACACACACACACACACACACACACACACACACACACACACACACACACACACACACACACTCACACACACACACACACACACACACGCACGCACGCACACACACACACACACACACACACATGTACACACACACACACACACACACACACACACACACACACACACACGCGCACACACACATGCACACACACGCACTGTTGACATTATACTCTAATAAGTAGAAAGTTAGCAGATTTTACTCATATCTTGATTTTTGGCTGCCGGTGTGTCTCATAAAACCTGATGATGTTGTATATACCTGCAGCTGCAGAATGTAGGATAATTGGTTAAGTTCCAAGTCCCATGTAGGTAGGCTAGAACATGTGGGTCACCCTGTGATCACAAAACTAGGGGAACACTTTGGAAACAGTGGGGAAGCACTAGAGGAACACTTTGGAATCGTTGGGGGAACACTAGGGGGATACTTGGGGAACACCACACTGTACATGAAATTCAGCATAGATTTTATCATTATCCCACAGGCCTGATTTCACCATCACCCTGAACCCCTGTCTTGCGAAAGAACACCAATATGCGGTAGTAATATACATGTAGACATTGAGTATAAGCACACACACATGCATGCACCCATGCATGCACACACACATACACACACACACACACACACACACACACACACACACACACACACACACACACACACACACACAGACACACACACACACACATGCGTGCGTGCACACACACACACACACACACACACACACACACACACACACACACACACACACACACACACACACACGCACACACACACACACACACACACACACACACACACATACACACAGACACACACACACACACACACACACACACACACACACACACGCACACATGCACACACAAACAAGTATGCATTTACACAGTTATATTATAGAATCTACTTTATAATTGTTTCAGTAACAGGAAATCCCAGGTATCTTGAAAAAATTCTATAATATGTAATTTAGAAATTCACGATGTCCAGTACAATTAAGTTTCCTAATAATTGTTATATAACATAATCCAGGACACAGACGTTTGTTCACGATTGTGTAGAATTCACTATTACTAGGGAGGGGGGGTGGGGTGGGGTGGGGTGGGGATATTTTGTATTCTAAGATGCCCTGTAACACCATTACCAGGTGTGTTGTGGGTGTTATGGACTTACTCTGCATGGGAGGGTCTCTCTTTGAGCAATCATGCCAGCATTGGTATCAGCACTGTGTACTTGCTTGCTGTTGATGATGTCTGTTATTAAAAGGCTGATTCATGGCAGAATCTAATAGAAGATGACCACCACCGATTTCAATAATAGTCAAAGCACCAAATACTGTCTTGCATACAGTGAGGCTCTACTGTAGTCTAGTCCTGTTGTCTTGTTACATGTAGGTAGGGCTGTGCGGTATCGCAGTCAAGTTGTTAGTTTTGGTATATTCTCCACATTCCATCACGGTATGTTGATGGTATGGTGAGTGTCAAACTGTAGACACCATGCACATTCCAAATGATCCTTGTCAGACAAATTGAAATCATTCAAATCTGCAGTCGTGTGTGCTACATAGTATGCACTTTTTGCACTCATAATCATGGCTGCCGCAAGCAACAGTTTCTGCATCCTTGAAATACCATATTATGTATATTTTGTTTAGTCCTCAAATTCCAATGCTGGTTTAACCTTAGAGAATACCACAATATCACACGATATCACAGTAGTGGAAAAAGTTGGCCATGCTGTATCAGAATTTTGCACAAATAATATCATAGCAGTGTTACTACTTGTTTGGTATATTGCACTGCATTATATGTAGGTGTCATTGACACATTCTGGACCATTTCCCTATGATTTCTACTTTGGCAACATCGGTAACGTGACAAGAGAGTTTGAATTTTCATCATTTTCAGTCGAAGAAGACACGTTTGAGTTTACCCTCATCTTCTGGCACTATGATGCCGAATATTCACTACTGCTTAAGTTCGTCTATGATCCGCTTGTTGTGCGAAGACTGGATGAAATAGCAGTGAGTTATGTTCCTGGCAGTCTAATAGAGCCTGATGGAATGGTGAGTGTTGAACTGGATAATTGTAATAGTACCGTGATATTATACCATCTACGTTATGCACGTACACACATGACCTCACTTAAACATGCACACACACACACACACACACACACACACACACACACACACACACACACACACACACACACACACACACACACACACACACACACACACACACACACACACACACACACACACACACACACATACACACACATACACACGCACACACACACACACACACACACACACACACACACACACACACACACACACGTGCACACACACACACACACACACACACACACACACACACACACACACACACACACACACACACACACACACACACACACACACACACACACACACACACCTTCCAGTAGCTCTACCTACAGTACATTACCATCTAGTACTTCACCCTGTAAGAAGCATTAGAATTTATTGTCACATGACTATATTATTGTTTGCACCCAAAGTTTGTTTTCAATCGTGTACATAATTGATTTTTGGGGTATGATTCAGTGAGCTTTAATGATAGTGGTGATGTATACATATGTTATTCAAGTGTTCTGTTTGCCCTGCCACATTCTACATTCACACTGCCCTGCAGAAGCAAACACATGACATTGTATAGTGCTGGATATTTGAATATTCAGTTGACAGACTCTGGCTGAGTAGTATCATCTCTGCATGTTATGCCACAAAGAACTAGAGTTGTGGCTAACGTAGCTTGTGTACAGCAGTGTGTCAAAGTTACAATGTCATGCATGATGTGTCTGGTTGAACCCCACCCTAGCCTATAACTGGTGTGTTTCGTAAGGTAATCTTGCAAGTGGTCTACCGGACTGTCCGAAATTTTCATGGGACTTTATTTTCGCGAATTTCACAAATGAGTTCGGATTCGTGAAATTTTATTCATGAATTTTGGCTTGGCCTGGCTTCCTAGACTAATAACCTACATGCATTCGTAAAAATAGAAACGCAAACAATCGACTTCCAAGGGATTTGCAAAATTTACATCTTGCGAAAATTTCGGACAGTACGGTATGACACAAACCCATGCATGAGCAAATAATACTTAGCTGTTTTGTATCATCTTCTGTACAGGAGCTCAAGGTTGTGAGTCAATATGTTAAGCCTTTGCTGTTCCTTGAAGGTGATTCTCCAGCTGTTGGACCTTACACTCTTGAACAAGATGTCTGTGCTGGGTGGAATGGAGAGACAGCATTTATCAGTGAACTAGGACTGTTGAGCCTTATCACACCTGTGTATGTGTGGGACTGTGTGTGTGTGTGTGTGTGTGTGTGTGTGTGTGGGACTGTGTGTGTGTGTGTGTGTGTGTATGTGTGGGACTGTGTGTGTGTGTGTGTGTGTGTGTGTGTGTGTGTGTGTGTGTGTGTGTGTGTGTGTGTAGTGTGTGTGTAGTGTGTGTGTAGTGTGTGCATGTGTGTGTGTGCGTGCGTGTGTGTGTGTGTGTGTGTGTGTGTGTGTGTGTGTGTGTGTGTGTGTGTGTGTGTGTGTGTGTGTGAAATTTTCCAAGTGTGAAAATGTTCCTTCTTTTCAGAATCTCCCTCAACTCCACATACTCCTCATCCCCTCCTGAGTATCATCTAGGAGTGTGTGTGAATCCACTGAAGGGTTCTGACACTGCAGATGACTGCTTTGCTGTGAGCAGAACACCAGTATATGGTGGTGGCCATGTGGATGCCTGTATTGGAAGGAGCATTCAAGCACATGTTGTTAATCAAAGAGGTACGAACAGGCTGCGTTCTTGTGTTTTCTAACTATGAGTGTAGCGTTGTGGTTTGTGAATTTCCACTGTACTTGACATTCTAGATCAAGGCTGGATTGTATTACGGTATCCGTACGGGGATTATTTTAGTGGATGCAAAGACTATGCAGTTACTGAGATCCTGTTCACGTGTGATCATAGTGATCAGCTTGTGAGTATTAGCACTTATTCTTTAAATTTGTGATGTTTGCTCGCATCTTTTCAGTGTTGCTCTTCAGATTGTTTTTTGTCATCTCTTCTGTAGACTGCATTGTATCCTGAAAATGAATTTTGGTATGCTTGTCGATACCAGTTCATTTGGCCCACCCATCTAGCCTGTCCCAATGTGACATCACCTAGTGAGAGTCCCTCACCCTCCAACGTCTCCTCCATACTCCTGGGGTTAGTGTCGTAAGATGTCCCTGTAGTGTCTGTAGTGTAGAGGATGTGGTGTTAGTGTTTGTGTTGTTGTTGTTCAGAATGAGTGGGAGCATTGCCGTCCTCCTCCTCCTGGTCCTTGTTGGAGTGTCCATAACAAGTTGCTATTTCTGTGCAAGACAGAGAGCAAGACATTGAGGTAAGGCGGGTCAATCACATCCAATGCGTACCATCATGTTTTTTATCTTCACATGTTTCAGGTACTGTACCTGGAGCTCGAGTCTGTTGTGGTGACCATTGCAACATGTGCTACAAGCCTTTATCATTTTGTCTAAGTTTTTTGTGATTTATTTCAAAATTATTTTTTTAATTATAGAACCTTTTAGCTGTAAATTAAATGTGTGTTCCAATTTTTACCATTTTTATGTGGTTTGAGCATAACTATCCGTACATACATGGTAGGCCATCAATATTGTTACATTTTAATGAGTATCTCCTTTATACATTGTACAAGACAATTATAAAGAATGGTTGCCTTGTTCCCAGCCCCACGTACACACGATGCTAGCTGTGGGAATAGGAACGAAACTAATCTGCAGTGCATGGCGCATCATGCAGTTTAATAAGTGCTCATGAGCGTTAGGTGGGGATGATTAGACGCCTTCCTCGCCTGCGAGTCCTCGCGGGTAATGCTTAGTCTCGCGTGGCCAGCCCCTTTTTCCTGTTCTCTGAAGTGCAGAGATCAGGGAAAAGGGGCTGGCCACGCGAGACTAGGTAATGCTTGGCCATTGCGCGTGGCATGGTTTCCTATGTTCTCCTTGTACTCTTGTTACTGTTCGCTGTTGAAGGTATAAGCAGTGTACGATGTAAGTTTAAAACAAGCAACCCGTGTCTCTGTTCTCTGAGTGACGGTTACGAAGGAATCATAGATTTTACACCGATTTTCAAGCGTCTGCAAAATACTACCATGTAAGTTAAAGTATGCGGCCTGTCAAGCTTGAAGTCGTCTAGTTTAACCATGCTGGGTTAGAGTATTCATGGTTTTACTCATGTATGTCTACATATGATACCACCAAAGGAACTAGTCTGACGGGGACCAGACCGAATTCCTCCATGCTGCAAATGGAGGAATTCGGTCTGGCCATGTCAGACTAAAAGGAACCCACGTGTACGCTTGTTGTCGTCTTTGCCTTTTCATAGACATGTAGACGGAGGTCATGTGACCTTACATCCATGTACTCTAACTGGCGAAGGATATGTGGTATGTCACGGCAGAGTTCCTCTTCTACGTGCCTGCATAGTTCATTTGGACTCCTTTCCTTATTGTAATGTTATGTTAAATCTGCACTTTTTCCGTGTCATGCTATGTAGGCAACCTTTCGACCTTCAATTCTGCCACAAACCTACAACTATGGTAGCGTGAAGAAGGCAAGGGAGTTTTATATTTTTGATTTTGCAGTTGAAGAGGACAAATTTAAGTACAGACTCCTCTATCGCGCTAGCAATGATTCTTACTCATTGGGGATTGACTTCACTTATGATCCTACCGTTCCTCTAAAGGTGGAGATACCTGCCTTTGATATGGATGAGATGGTGAGTATGTACCCAGCCTTGTGAAAGTGCATGTCCTCAACTAGTCATGGTCCCACTCCACTTGTGTCTGCTATTTTGTTCTTGCTGAGGTTGCGGCGGTTTCTGGCACAACAAAATGACGTTTGAAAGTGGGTCTGGGAACTATAGAATACGTGTACCTCATCTGCCCACCGTTCATGCATGTATATAAATGCCATATACAGCCAAGCTCTGTTAGTACCTGGGTTAGTAAGTGCCTGGGCTAGCAAGTACTCCTGGTTAGTAAGTACCTGGGTTAGCAAGTACTCCTGGTTAGTAAGTACCTGGGTTAGCAAGTAACTGGGTTAGTAAGTAACTGGGTTAGTAAGTACCTGGGTTAGTAAGTACCTGGGTTAGTAAGTACTCCTGATACATTATAAGTATATTGAATTTCATTGCACTGTCGCTACCTCATGTAAACTTGATACCATTGAAAGCACCTTGGATAGTGAACACCCATTTTGCCTTCCCTTGAGGGTACTCACCATCTAAGTTCTACTACAATGCATGGCAAGCAATTTGGGTCCCAGTTGATGAGACTAATGTCAACTGTGCAGTGATGAGTGATAAATATATATATACATCCGACATTAGTTGTATGTCTGGCAGACGAAAATATGTGTGTGTTAGTAATCATGGTGTCCTTTCTACAGTATGCCAACATTACTAGTCAATATGTCAAGCCATTGCTGTTCCTTGAAAGTGATTCTGTTGGACCTTACACTCTTGAACAAGACGTGTGTGCTAGGTGGACTGGACAGAGACCAATTCTTAATGAACTAGGACTGTTAAACCTGGCTTCACCTGTGTATGTGTGTGTGTGTGTGTGTGTGTGTGTGTGTGTGTGTGTGTGTGTGTGTGTGTGTGTGCATGTGTGTACATGTGTGTGTGTTTGTATCGTGTGTGTGTGTGTGTGTGTTTGTGTGTGTATGTGTTTGTTTGTTTGTGTGTGTGTGTGTGTGTGTGTGTGTGTGTGTGTGTGTGTGTGTGTGTGTTATACATGTCAGGAGTGACGATAACAATATTAGGCTTAAATGCTGGATATGCTTGTTTGTGAGTGGTGAAGTTGAGGGCTTCTGTCACACACATGTACCTGCATGTAGTAAAGAGTATTTCTTCTTTTATAATTATTCGTTTTGGCTGCTTTAACATTTTTCAGAATCTCCCTCAACTCCACGTACTCCTCATCCCCTCCTGAGTATCATCTAGGAGTGTGTGTGAACCCGCTGAAGGGTTCTGATACTGCAGACGACTGCTTTGCTGTACAGAGAACTGTTCACTACAGTGGTTATGAGGATTTGTGTATTGGAAGGCGTTTTCAAGCACAATTGATTGATCAAAGAGGTTACAGTAATAGGCTGACTGTATATTCTTGCAACTGTTTCACTGTCTAACATGGCTGCATGTTGGTATTACTTTGTAGACCGAGACTGGATGGTTCTGAGATATCCTTTTGGTGATTTTCATAGCGAATGTAAAAACTACATTGTCACCGAGATCCTGTTCACTTGTGATGAACGTCATGACCAAACTGTGAGTGGTGTTGTCTATATCTTTTACAAGTGCATCATATTCATGATCTGTTTTCCCTTGCAGACACCGCTACTACCACTGTATCCCGAGAATAGCATAGTCTACAACCCTTACGTAGACAGTGCGTGTGTGTACCAGTTTATTTGGCCCACCCATCTAGCCTGTCCCAATGTGACATCACCTAGTGAGAGTCCCTCACCCTCCAACGTCTCCTCCATACTCCTGGGGTTAGTGTGGTAAGATGTCCCTGTCTGTAGTGTAGAGGATGTGGTGTTAGTGTTTGTGTTGTTGTTGTTCAGAATGAGTGGAATCATTGCTGTCCTCCTCCTCGTGGTCCTTGTTGGAGTGTCCATAACAAGTTGCTATTTCTGGAGAAGGCAAAGAACTACAGTTGTCAATTCATAAGGGTATCAATAATTTTTCCTCAAGCAAAGAAATTAATCTTCTAAATTGATTTTTGAAGACTGCATGATCTTGAGTGATTTGCATGAACACCAATACCCTGTGTTTAGCTCAGCGACTTTCAAATTGTATATGATATATATTTGTATATAATTCTGTGTGCTATTTTTTTATTTCTGTATATATATGTATATATTCATGTACATTATATGTATCATTAATTGTGTTGGAGGTATCCAGAGTCGTCCTTCAGTCTCTCTGAAGAATCCTACCATGCATTAATTTTTCTTGTCAGTATTGTCACATTGGAAAGTATATGTTATGCATTGTTATGGGATGGCATTGCATGAAGTTCTGTGTTCTTTCCTGCAGTTTGTGCATGCATGACTCAGTTCTAGCTGGCTTGTTTGCATGCATGACTCAGTTCTAGCTGGCTTGTTTGCATGCATGACAGTTGTCCACACTTATAAGACTGAGGCTGTTTCAGGTTGTTGCAAATTAGTATTAACCTCATTGCAACCTATAGTTGTATTATAGCTGTACCTGGTCACTCATATAATGATGTTATACTGTTAATTACACAGCAGCTACCTTGAATTTCAAGTACAAAGTTAATTGCTACAAGGTTGCTATTCCTATCAGACTGCATGGTACAAAGTTGCTACCAACATGCTCTTCAAGAGGTCAATGAGATTTATTCAATTAGCGATTACATTAAGTGTGCATGAAAATGTGTGTTCTGATTCATAGCATAATTATCCGAGCTAGTAAAATGCATGGAATGTATGCTTATACACAAGTGTATCCTGCATGTACATGAATATTTACATGCAAGCATGACACATGTAAGATCCCATCAGTAGCCATTTTATTATTATGTGCTTTTGTGGATGAATACTTCAGTGAATCTGTTTGAACTGCATTTGAAAACCGCAATATTAATATGGAATAATTAACCTCCTATACCCATGCATGCTTTATACATATATAACCACAGATACTCTATACTACATTGTGTATGGAGTGTCTATGATAGTTTGTACTATGTATACATGCACTGCAGTATAACTGCGCATGAACATTAGTCTGGATCTCCTGATCACGACCCATTGTATGAATAGGAATAGCTACTATAGATGTTAATTAATTGTAAATAATAAAATTGCCAACTTGAAGCCTGCAAATTTCCTATATAACATTTAGCTTGAGTCCTAGGTTTTGTAAGTTTTGTACATTAATTTTCTTGCAATTTAATGCAATAGTCTCTCTCAGTCTTAACATACTATAACATATTGTGTAGGGAGGAGCCAAGGCAACTGGCTTCGATCAAGTGTATACATGTAGGTACATGTAGGTACATGCAGGTACATGCAGGTACATGCAGGTACATGCATGCATGCATGGGGTATGACCTTCATCATACAGATGATCGAAGCTCTCAATATAACGTTCACATGCACACATGCACACACAGTCCTAACACTGTTAACCAACAATAATTTTATATCCAAGGTTTTGAGCAACAAAATGGCAGTCTGAGATGAAGTCCCGCAGGTAACCCAGACTTGCTTGAGTGTGCATCCGACAGTATATGCATGTGCAAACTCACGCTGTGCATTTTATTATTCTGATACACTTTGTGTCAAAATTACATTTCAAGTAAAACAAATCTAAAATAGTAAAAATTCAAAACACAGTTCAAGTTATTCATAAAAGTCTTCGGGTTCGCTCTCCACCTTCCCTTCCTGTGTCTCTGCTGGTTCATTCATTCTATAGAACGTGCTCTGAGAGGCAGCAATGCAGGAAGAAATAACATTACTGCACACAGAGAACCCTCTTCAATCTGACACTCAATGGGGCTTCAAAATGTCAGATTGGGAGGTTATCAGATTACGGAGTCACTGTGGCTCTTACCATACAACTGTACCTCATAAGATGTATATATAGTCAAATTAGAGAGACTTTTGGATAAATTAAATAGAGGTGGCAGATTATGGAGGTTTCAAACATTATTGTTGCAGTATCAAACACAATGTAAAAACTGCATTTGCATGGGCTTGCAAATGCATGCATATACAATAAATATTGACAATGTATTTTGACATACGCAAGTAGCAACATTACACCAGGCAAAATTGATTCCCAGTTTATCGCCAGGCCTTCTAAATTATAGCATGAGGGAGGGAGGTCATTTTTCATTATTCAGTTAATAATGAAATGCACTTTGAGGTATTATTTATACATACTTATTCGTACTCCTCGATCATTGTAATACTACAAACTATGTAAAGAAACAAATGTATTACAGTATTTCCTTTTATTTGTTCTAAGACTAATACATGTACAACTACACGTACATATTAAAATCATATTTTACACACAAATTAATGAAAACAATATGTAAGGTAGCAATGGCTAGGCTCATCTATGATCACATAACCACAAATAATGAATAATGAAAATAGTCAGGTGCGAGCCAAATCACATGCGGGCAGAAACGATAAACTGGGAATTAACTTTGCCTGGCCTTAAGATCAATAAAATATATTTTTTAAAAATTGATTTGTACAGGTAGGAACACATCAGAACATCGAGTCTTGCCAACAGAATCTGCATGTTGCAACTGTGAGTCTCAGAATAAAATAGGTGATGGTGAATCAGGGGTGTAAAAAATACTGCACAGCTAGAAATTGCAGAGGAGGACAATTTTACGTAGTTTGCCATTCTTCTCCAGATAGAGATAACTTTACTTGTGAAATTTGAGGTTTGCTGGAGTTTACTAAGAAATTCTCAAACAAAACGTGGTGGAAGGCCCTTACATGCCCAAAAATTTTAACCACTAAATTTCTATCTATACTGAAATGCAGCGCAATCCCTTCTTACCACAGCATCAGAGTTGGACTTTCCACTCCTGTACATGCAGCAGGTGGCGACCGTGGTAATGACAAGAAGAACGACTAAGACAAGAAAGGAAACTCCCTCGATCCTGCACCAATGATAGAGAAAGACAGACAACACTCACGCATGCATCGGACCCCACAATGTGTGCTTAAGCTTCTCCACACTTTCCACGTACCACCAACAACTCACCCAATGAGTACAGCACCTTCCATAGAGATAGGGGATTGTTTGTCTGTGTGGCTTGGTTGGGTGGTGTTGATCGGCCCACACAAGATGCCTGTAGGCCAAGTGAACTGATAGAAGCAGTCGTCCTGCAGTGGGTTCTGTACTATGAACAGTGGGGTACCCTGGGAGTGGGAGGTTGGACATACACACAATCATATAGGACAGATGGAGTTCCGGGGGAAGTACCATTATATCAGAGCTATTTTGGGAAAGTCCCTCACCAATTTCTCCTCTGGACTACAGGTGAAGAATATCTTTACTCTTCTTGCAGAATTGTCACATTGGAAGGCATCGTCGTCAACATAAGCATAGCTGAGCAGCATCCAGCCTTCTCCTACACACACGACAATGCAATAGCAACAGTTCCACACATAGTGGACACTACATAGTGGACACTACATAGTGGACACTACATAGTGGACACTACATAGTGGACACTACATAGTGGACACTACATAGTGGACACTACATAGTGGACACTACATGCTAAAACCTCACACTAATACACAGAGAAGTTACATAAGAATAAAAACTTTAAAATCAATGATTGAGAATTAAATTTCATAATTAATTCCATAATTATACTAGGGTTATCATTCACAGATCAAATATGACAGCACTACAGCCACAGGAGCATGCGAAGACCCATAACAAGTAATGTACCGAATACACTTTAATTTTCACATGGTTTTATAACTGCGGTATTCGTAGATAGGAAGCCTTTCGTGAAAGTTGCACCCGTGAAAATTTAGATTGGGCTCTTGTGCAATGGCAAAACATGGCCGTCAGTGAATATATAAACACGAAAATCGCTAAAAGCCAAAATCCGCAAAATATACACCCCGCGAAAAATAAATTGTATACATACGGTATCCAGCTGACATGCAAGTCTACCAGAGATTTAACACTGCATGCATGTACATGTGTAGTATGGCTACATGACATACAACTGCTTACAGTCACACATACATGTAGACAGACCATGTTTCATAGCCAACAACAAATCACACACACGCAAGTGCACACACACATACACACACACACACACACACACACACACACACACACACACAGCACACACACACACACACACACACACACAGCACACGCACACACACACACACACACACACACACACACACACACACACACGTGTAGTAGAACGAATATGTACCTTGAGTGTTAGTGACCTGTACATCCATGTTTTCACCCAAACACCTGGTGGAGACAGTACCATTGGCTGAAGTTGTTTTCTGAACAACAAAGCAATCACGAATTGGTGACATTGCAGGAGAAACACACACTCCGACGTGATACTCAAATTTGTCTTCTCCCTTAGTCCAAGTGTAGTTGAGAACAGCTCTGTGTAAAACAAACACATGAAGTATAAAGTGTAGAATCTCCATACAACTACTTGTCTGGTGAGCTAGACCATCCCTGTGCCCGTGGACTTTGTAGGGACAACTACAGGACCCGTAACAGGGGACAGTAAGGAGCTTCACCACTACAAAAACTCACAAAACAACCAGTCACATACACATGCATGGAGAATTCATGTAATTCTGTTGTAATACAATGTATGTTTTTCTGGCAGATCAGCCGAGTTAACTATATAGCCATTTAAAACAATTCGTGCAGAAGGTTATGGAGGATAAAAGGGTTTGCCTGATACAGCAGCTTAATATTAAAAAGACCTTTGAGATGTCTACCACAACCCATGCACTGTAGTGCCATTCAGATAGAACAGCGTAGAGCAGTGTGTGTGTGTGTGCGTAGCAGTGTGCATGTACGTGTGTGCATGCGTGTATGTGTGTGTGCTCATGCACGTGTGTGTGTGCGCACGCATGTGTGTGTGTGTGTGTAGCAGTGTGCGTGTACGTGTGTGCATGCATGCATGTGTGCTTGCTTGTGTATATGTGTGTGTGCGCGCGCGTGTGTGTGTGTGTGCGTGCGTGCGTGTGTGTGTGTGTGTGTGTGTGTGTGTGTGTGTGTGTGTGTGTGTGTGTGTGTGTGTGTGTGTGAAAACATACGCTTGTGCTGAAAGTTTCATAAGTCCAGATTTCGCTAGCACAGACTTATCTCCACTCCATCCTGTACAGGCATCTTTCTGAATGGGGTAGGGACCACTGGTGTTGCCTGGCTTAGGCTCTGTGGCATTGGCAGCCCGAACGCCTGGTCCATTTGTGTACAAATGAAATCTCTATAAGTAAGAGAAACCAACCACAGGGTCAACGTGTAGCAATTTTGAAAACACATGAAAGTAGAGAGTAAGCAATGATTGTTTGCAGGTGCAAGCTACTGTACACACGAGAGGACTCACATATGTTTTCGATGGATTCTCTTTGTCAAACACAAGATATGGTTCTTCCGTTGTTGCGTTGTAGACAAACTCCACGATTGACATCCTATCACCGTTCCCGTGGGTGTATTGAACTGACATAGAAAAGGTTCTTGTCTGAGGATCTACGCTGGCGATGGTGTACTGAGGATTCTCCACGCGACCTAGACCAGAGTTTACACTTTCGTCCGGTATTCCAGTTTGACACATCTATAACAAGGCAAGACATACATACACACAGCTGAAGTACAGGTTATATTGAGCAGGTAACAACACAGGGCATTCTTGCTGCACTGTGCAACAATGAAACCTCTGTAATCCAACATTCTCCCTAATCCGACCATCTCGTACACACAAGCATGGTGGAATATCAGAGTATGGCCATGTCACCCAAATCATGTAAAAAACTGATGGTAGATGAAGAGGTGATGGGTACGTTTGAGTTCACTACGCTAAACGGATCTAATATCAAACATCAAATTCAAGGCGAACAAGGCAAATCAAATTCGATGGTATGCTTTTTGAACTTCTGTGCTCGATTAGAGATCCACTGAGTTCCGTGCACACACCACATTCACTTTATACTAACTTGTGCATTCACTTGCATTGGCCTCACAATGCATGCACTTTAGTTTCCATGCCATTACTCCTTCCATTGGACAACCATGTTTTCTTTAAGTCATGTACTTTGGTCCAAGGGCCATTTTGGGCAACAATGATCTAATGATAACTGTTTATATTT
The DNA here is from genome assembly GCA_963170055.1 of Halisarca cf. caerulea. Taxonomy (NCBI): domain Eukaryota; kingdom Metazoa; phylum Porifera; class Demospongiae; order Chondrillida; family Halisarcidae; genus Halisarca; species Halisarca cf. caerulea. Next base: position 1,327,648 of record CAUJGJ010000208.1, on the reverse strand, counting down.
GTGTGTATATGTGTGTGTGTGTGTGTGTGTGTGTGTGTGTGTGTGTGTGTGTGTGTGTGTGTGCTCTTGTGTGTGTGTGTGTGTGTGTGTGTGTGTGTGTGCATGCATGTGTAGCATACAGGTCTGTTGTTTGTGAATGGTTTTCATTTGTGGGACAAGGATTCATTTGAATAATGCCTACAGTTTCAACACTCGGTATACTGTGATCACAGTAATACCGTGATAGAATGTGGGGAATATACTAGCATAGATACTCAAACCATAGATGTAGTATCTATATGCTCAAACTCACCGCACACGCCAATTGGCAGTGGTTGGCACATAGCAGGCCAGTACAAGGGTCGAACGAATACTTATAGTTAGACCTGGAAGGGAAGAATAGAAAAAAAGAACAGGTGGTTCAGAAGAAGGCGGGAAAATACAAAAACCCGCCATATTTACTCTTACCCATCGTGCTCGAATGCTAGAAGAGGTCCCTTTGAAACGAGGGGAGAAAGATCAATTGTTCCAGCAGCACCATCTCTTAGGTTACACTGGCACAGTTTTTGAGGATCTGGCGTGCAGCTAATGCCATCAGAGACCGGGAACGAAGCCAAAAAGACGACCAAAACGAGCAAGATTTGCATCTTCTTTCACGACAGTCCTGTCAACTGTCTCGTGAATGATACTACATTGCGTCATTCAGCACGTCACGTGACGGTCAACAACAAACAATAATCCAATCATGCAGGCATGATTGGATTATAGAACTATGAAAAATTAAGTTGTGTGACGTCCATAGATCTACAAATAATATAAAGATGCAAAAAGAGTAAACAGTGAGGAACTTCAAAGGCAAGGAAGCTGATATGTGGACAACGGTGGTCCTGTCCCTACCACAGCAATTTTTCAAGTTTGCCCTTAACACCACCACATGTACAGATACCCTCCCCCACAACATGATCGAACCTGTTCAGATGGAAGAAGCTGAAGTCGTCAATGTGCCACCTTTGTGGAAGGGAACCGCAAACACTACTGCATGTTCTAAACAACTGTCCAGTTGCCCTTGAGTGTAGGCGGTACAACCAGAGGCACGATAGTGTCCTCTCCTCCATCCACTCCTTCCTAGCTGATCATCTCCCTCAGGGAATGAAGATTGTGTCTGACCTTCCGGGAACAACATACACCTTCCCACCTGCTATTGCACTGACCGATGAGAGGCCAGACATTGTGATGTGGAATGACAACTCGGTTCACCTCATAGAACTCACCATCCCATTTGAAACAGGCATGGATCCGAAGCAGCTGCTACTCGCAAACGAGACAAGTATGCTGATCTAGTGACTTGTTGCAAGGTCAATGGATATCAGGCAAACCTCCACACCATTGAAGTTGGCTCTAGGGGCTTTCTGCGTCCTCAAAGCTTCCTTGACATATACAAGATTGTAAAGGCAGATCGCGGGTTGAGGGCATGCATGCACAGCTGGAAAAGGAAGTAATCTGTAGAGTCATCAAAGGGTCATTCCGGATGTGGTGCCAAAGGAATTGGTAACAGCCAGAATAATGCTAGTATTGTAGCTACTATACCCTGACTCT
>CAUJGJ010000208.1:1306073-1321073 GCA_963170055.1 Halisarca cf. caerulea | reverse complement strand
ATATGTACATAATACGTAAACGTGCGCACTACACACAATACATTCATACAGAGTCATATGTACACAAAGGAAATTTTAAAGTACATACGTACGTACATATGATAACATCTCAGACACACAGCAATCACATGTAAGGGACATGTAGCACATACACATAGCACACTCATATATACCACACACACACACACACACACACACACACATACACACACACACACACACACACACACACACACACACACACACACACACTCACACACACACACACACAATGACACATAGAGTAAGACATACACAGCACACTCAGACATACTTGTATGCTGACAAGACTTCAGATCCAGTGTTTCAATAACCTCGTTCACCTGTGTACAGTGGAGGGTTGCATGCTGACTGCAGTAAAGCCTCTGTAATCTGATCAACACCTCTCTAATCCAACACCTCTCTAATCCAACACCTCTCTCTAATCCAACACCTCTCTAATCCAACACCTCTCTCTAATCCAACACCTCTCTAATCCAACACCTCTCTCTAATCCAACACCTCTCTAATCCAACACCTCTCTAATCCAACACTCTCTCTAATCCAACACCTCTCTAATCCAACCATCTTACAAGATACAGTCACCATATTAAAGTATGATAGTCACTCCACAATCCGACAACCTCAATCTTAAAAGGACACTTCCTTCAAGTCCCATTGAGTGTTGGATTAGAGACGCTTCACTGTACATATTCTATACATAATTTTACGTCTACACTTCGACTAGCAAACACAGATTTGACAGAGTCACACTTCAACTCGTGCTGTATTTCCCCACATCACTAAAACTAATAGTCACAAGTACACCAAAGACTCCAGCAGTGCAAAAACAGTGAGACCTACTGTATCCAACTGTATCTAGTACTACTCTTTGTGAAATGTGGTAGACAAACAAGATGTTGGATAAATCAATACAAACTGCTCACAACCTGGTGATCGAAATTCATGGCAGACTGAGGTTTGAATGAATGAGGTTTTCAGATAAGCCAGGTGTGCATGAATACACTTCCTCCGCTGCACATACCTACTACAGGTTTTCTCATGTACAGTGTACATATAAACACCACCAGACACCCCATACATACCTTGTGAGTCTTCTCTTTGAGGCTCATACTGGAGGGCAGTCGCAGAAGAGCAGAGTACTAAGGGAGACACAAACACCGAGGTTACCACTACCATTTCATTGGTTTAAAGTTGTCTACAAATCCCCACGCACTTTAAGGGTGATTTAGTACAGTTTGCAAGGCTCATTCAGTCACGGAAATAACCGTTGCACAGTTATGCTTAAGGCGAACCTTTCTATATGGGGAGGAACACACACTGATTCTCTACCTGGGTGAAGTGCACAAATGTACACTTAAAAACATTATGTAGCCTTCCGGTTCTTCCAAATGCAGTATAACACACACACACACACACACACACACACACACACACGAATGCAGATGTGTATAAGGAATACATGTACACGCACTACTGTACCACAGCTCAATCATTCAGGTATATAAGCCCTTGAAAATTGTGAATAATACATGTGTGCATGAGCATGCATGCATGTGTGTGTGTGTGTGCGTGCGTGTGTGTGTGTATGTGTGTGTGTGTGTGTGTTTGTGTGTGTGTGTGTATGTATGTGTGTGTGTGTGTGCGTGCGTGTGTGTGTGTGTGTGTGTGTGTGTGTGTGTGTGTGTGTGCGTGCGTGCGTGTGTGTATGTGTTTGTGTGTGTGTGTGTGTGTTTGTGTGTATGTGTGAGTGTGTGTGTGTGTGTGTGTGTGTGTGTGTGTGTGTGTGTGTGTGTGTGTGTGTGTGTGTGTGTGTGTGTGCATGTGCACGCATGTGTATGTGTTCGTGTCTCTGTGCTCACTACTAGAGTCTCTCTTAAAGTGAGATTCTCAAAGAATATGTCTGACTGCAACACATAGCTTATTCTCCTTCGAATACGTTTGTTAATCTTTCTTCCTCGAACCAAAATGCTGCCTTGTGTGATTGGAGTGTACCCAGCCAGGGCATTCAGGAGGGTTGTCTTGCCCCCACCTAAGGGACAAACAGAGATGATGTCAAACTACACACACGTACAGTTGTGATTACTGGGCGATGTGCCTGGTTTCAGCTGACATGGAAATGTCTCCCAAAGAAGACCATTCAGAATGGGACTACAAGCGATGATTGTGTTCGTCAAATGGTGGCAGGGCTTCACAGGGCGGCGTGGGGGGTGGAGGGCTAGGCTCACCCTTTTCACTTGTATGGATTGCTTATAGCTTATAATCGTTCAGCCCCTTGGTTACCTGATGCCGCCATGCACAATCTCACTAACACTCACCCCCTTCCCTGTAAGAAATTCTAGATATATGACTGAGTGTTTAGTGAAGGTACACAAAGCTACATGGGCTATCCTACAATGGTACATGGTCTCTATACACAAGTAGCCATCTGTGCCGGCGCCGGCATTGAATGTCATAGACACGTACCACTTGGGCCCATAATGGCCAGAATTTCTCCCTTTTCTACTGAACCCGAGATGTCGCTTATTATCCTCTTCCCTTCAATGTCCACACAGACGTCGGTGAAGCTAAGGATAGCATCCTGGGTGGTCACGCTTTCGCCCATAGCTAGTCGTACGCCTACGGTACGCTAGTTTTAGATGGAATTCACCCGTAGAAGATGGTAAGGCCTCTCCTTCTTTCTTTCTACTTCTGCTTTCTCCACTACAGGCCAGATGGATGCAGGGGAGCCGTTCTGCTTCGTTTAAATACCAACAGTTTGGTCGAGTTATGGTTGCACCACGAACTCACTTCTTACGCAACATCCAAAGGCGCCGACACCGCGCCATTAGTTTTTCTTGATTTCTTTCTAGAAGAACGGACTTCCCCCAAGTTAAAAATGGCTGCCAATAGAAATTCTCCGAAAGTACATCGGAGTAAGGTACACCCAGATTTGGAATATACTGTGGAGTCTTTCTGTGTGGGATATAAGAAGAGTGTTCACAAGAATGGAAGAGGTCCTCTTGTCTGTCATGGTCTCAACTTTGTCAGAGTTACTGTCAAGAAAGGCGAAGTACGTAAGGTTCTAGTTCTAGAGGTACTTCACTGTTTGTATACGTTCTTTCTGTGGTTGATGTTGGCAGGTGGGACATCCCCTCCACACACGCACACGCACGCAGCCTGTGCTATATCAGTGTTTCCCCCAGACAGCAATTAAAGGGGGGGGGTATTGTGGTTAGCACTGCTGGGTGCCTGGCTTTTTAGTTTTCTTGCCTGAAAACTCTGGTTTTTACAATTAGAGGTGGGTATTTGCTGGAGTGAACAACTATATTGAACATATTGTATGGTTATTACCAGTGACAATATGTTTATTATTAGAATTGAGTTGTTTCTAGCTTTTTGTTAAGCTTTTAATGTACTACATTAAAGTTGAAAATTTTGCTATCCAAGATTGTAGGAGGGTTCAGCGCCCCCCTACCCCTCTTTAGGGGAAACACTGGCTATGTCATACATGGAGAGCTGTACATGTAGTAATGATCTATTTGTAAACCTGAAGAATGGCCTCAGATATTGCCTTGGTGAACCTAAATATCGATTTCTCTTGGCGAGCGTACCCTGGACCCCCTGGACAGGAATATATTGCTATTTTCTGTATGCTCACCAGCCTCTCCTCTAGCGTCACTTTTCCACAATACTCCCCCCTCCCGAACATGTTTTGAGCAAAACCATGATTATTTTTGAGAATATGTATGTAATCTGTGTCCATACGTACGTATGTATATTCAGTAAAACCTGTCTATAACAATCACTCAAGGGACCAAGTGATAGTGGTCTTTGTAGACAGGTGGTCCTTATACAGAGGTGAATTAGTATCACTGAGGTGGCCCATGGGGCAGTCTGAAGTGGTCACTGTAGACAGGTGGTCTTTCTATACAAGTGGTCTTCAAGACAGGTTCACTGTACGTGCATGTATGTATATGTACATAAGTGCATATGTATGTTGTGCCATTTAGCTTCCATCCAACATGGAGAAGCTGCGCCTCCCCCCTACACTTGGTGTCAGAGTGGTGATGGCTGTGCAGGAAGAAGAAGTAGAGAAACCCGTTGCGAACAGGAAGAAATTTGAGCCTCCAGAATTAACTTGGGAAAGTGAGTTTTCAGCTGTGTTCTCTCGTGCTACAGTGGAACCTCTGTAATCCTACACCTCTTTAATCCCACCATCTTATGGGGTACAGTCACCATACTAAAGCATGCTAAGGGTCACTCCCTAATACAACAACCTCCTAATCTGATATATATACTTATTCAAGCCCCACTGAGTGTCGGAGTAGAGAGGTTCACTGACTGTACAGTACATGTACCTAAGTTGCTTTGTTGCTAAGTTGCATGCACCTAAGTTGCTTTTGTAACTTTTTATCACCCCACCCTCTTTGTACTTGTCCTGTGTATCTTTTGTATCTTCTTACTGGGTGCCTAGAGTAGTAGCCTTTTTGGCTAAAGGCCTCCCCAGGTTAAATAAGCTTCTGTAACCATAAGTTCAGTGGAACCTCCGAATAAAGGACACTTTGGGGACAGCATAAATTCAGCTGATTTGTTCTTTGTAGAGATTTTCCTCTTTGGGAGGTTCAAAATGTATTGTAGGAATTATACTGGGACTGCAAGTTGTCTCCTTAATGAGTATGTATATCCTCTTGGCTCACAGGTACAAAGGTCTTCATGAGGCAACAGTACTGGGCTTTTGGAGACGTACTACGCAACCTGAAACTGGCTGAAAGAAGCAAGGATGTGAGTTGTCTGGCCAGCTAGACTATCTCCCGCAAGCACCTACGGGCCATAAGGGGAGTGTATGGTGCTTGCATGAGACGGTCTAGCTGGCCAGACTAGGATGTAAGAATTTCAGTATTCTCCCACAAGTGTCTAGGGATGCATCACTTATCACTTTATCACAGTTTAATTTTTATCTTTGTAGTCCCATCTACACACCCATAGATACTGGTCATAGAAAAAAAAAGATATTTATGACTCAGCCAAAACAGATTACTTTAACTTCCCTCAAGAGAAGGCAAACTATTTACTCATTATCAGAGGTACTTACTATCCCAGGTGCTTTCAATGGTATTACATGAGATAGGAACAAAGTAATGAGTACTCACTATGCAGGAATACTCACTGACTCAGGTACTTACCAACAGAGTTTGACAGTACTAACATGAATGACAACTCGTCACTCTGCCACAGTTGGTTTTCACCCAATATGGTAGCTCCTCAAGTTGGCAGATTAAGTGGATCATTTTAACGTGCACAGCAGAGCCTATGAATGAAGGATAGGGTATGATGTATGTACAGTACATACAGTAGAACTTAGGGGACTGACGAACAATGTTCATGGTATCAGAATTGAAGTGTGCATGAGAATTTGGGACCATACACTAATGTCCAGTTTGTGCAGGTGCCCGGATATCAAGTGTCCTGAATAGCAGGTTCCACTGTGCTTCACTGCTCTATCTTCCTTATCTCATGCCCTCTACAGGTGTGCCGAAACTCACTAGCAGTGGTTAAGAGCTTATGGGATGGATATGTATCGGGTGGAAAATGGCCATAACAGGAAATCATATATGTGAATTTAATTTTTTCGATTTTAATTTGCTTCTTATGCACCTTCTCATGTGTACAATATTGTACTATTTTAAGCTATGATGTAATCTGATTTATTTATAGCATTACACAATGATGTAATGGCAAATAATCAGATTCATTGACCTGTTGTCTGATTGCACAATCAGAAGAGGTAGCAGACCAACAGGCTGACAACCTAACCCTGCTACACATGCAGTTATGCATGTATGCTATAGCTAGAGGTTAGGCCTGTGCAGTAGAAGGAAAACATATCAACGAACTGCATAACTATCAATCGTTATTGCTGCAATGATATTCATAGCTTTCAGACCAGCTTCTTCAAAGGAATACTAACTGTATGTTTTGCACAGAGATTTGACCTAACCACTAAGTCATCAGCAACCCTCTGGATATATATGGATATTCTCTATAGGTCTGTTTATAACAATAGTCCCGTACCAAAGTAGCTCAGTCACGTCTGATTTATCCGACACTGGTTTATCTAGAAACCTCATATATTCTACACTCTGCTGTGAACCCCTGTCCACTGAATAGCATACAACTTTGTGTTGCTATTTTACTACACGGACAGCCATTATAGCCAGTTACATTATAATCCCCTTTTCCTGATAAGAATCATGTCTTCATCGTTCACTAGTATACATTCAGAGCCAACTTTTGAAGACTGATCAGAAAGTACGTACTGAACTCTTATACTCAACATACGCTGTAACAGTGAATCCTCTGCAGCCGATAGCGGACTCTCCCAAATAAGGACACAATATAGTAAACCTCTCTACAAAGGACATTACTTACAGTCCCAGTATAATTCGTATAATACATTTTGCCAAGAAAGAGTTTCATCCAGAACAGATGTGTGTATGCAGATAAGTGAGGTCAGACTGTATACCCGGTTTAAAGGATCATGATACCAGACACATTCACTGGCCAGCCATGCATGGTGATCTCCCAGCCATTTTCCACCAATTTTGCTACCAGCAAATTGATATTTACTGTGTGATGTAAACAAATCAGAAAATAAAATGTGCATTACATTATAAAACAGCTGATCCTTCTTTAAATTATTAATGTTGCGCACAATACAATGCAGAGAAGGTAGTGTCTAGCATACTATTCCACCTAGTACAACATCCCAGTGTGTAATCACATGGGAATCAGGTCTTCGTCTTTATTTTCGTCTTCTGATTCAGACTCTGTTTCTGCCAATCCGCTTGGAACATGTGTTTGTTTCTGGTAGAAAGAAAACAGGCGCACATGGTAACAAAACAACAGTAAATATATATTTTGTGTAAAAATGTATAAAATTAAGTTTTATACATTAAAATATACTATAAAACAATACATAAAATACAAAAGTACATACAGACTCATAGACTCCAATACACACGCACACACACGCACACACACACACACGCGCATGCACACACGCATGCACACACGCATGCACACACGCACGCACACACGCACGCACACACACACGCACACACACACACACACACACACACATGCACACACACACACACACACACACACACACACACACACACACACACACACACACACACGTACACACACACAAACACACAACACACACACACACACACACACACACACACACACATACTCCTATAGCTGTCATTGGAATCTCTTGGTGTCCTCTGTTACATCGACAGACCAGATCACAACCGTCCTACAATCAAACGAAACTCATAGTTACATACTTATATATATATATGTCATGTTCAAGGTAAGCATTATGCATGTCTACGTACATATGTCTAGTAATTACATGTGCACACTTGTACACACATACAAGTACACAGTCAGGCACACACATACATGGATACACACACACACACACACACACACACTTGCACACACACACACACACACACACACACACACACACACACACACACACACACACACACACACACACACTTGCACACACACACACGCACTTGCACACACACACACACACACACACACACACACACACACACACACCCAAACACACACACACACACCACACTATGATCATGAAGTTCCCTCCTTGAAGCTTATCACAAAACTTCACAATACAATGTTATACCATACAAAACAGTACAAGAAAATTAAACACAATACACCACGATACAATAAAATTCAGCACAATACAATATAATTCAATACAATGCAATACAATATAAAGCAATGTAATACAAAACACTACAGTACTGAACAATACACACCGCCTCAAGCTCTCCAAACTCCTTGAAATACCAAATAAATGGTATCTGCTCTAGTCCCTTGGCACCAAGGATGAATCTCTTTATCACAAACCCAATCATCATCACAACTACCCAAATCGCTAGCAAGCAGACCAGTCTGTGAGGAAATGTGAGAGAATATACGCACATGCACATCAAAGCCAATACTTTTAAGAGACAAGCACATTAGTATATGTCTACACATACTAGCTGTAGCTATACCGTACGTCAGGAAATTTTCACGGCTAAAAAATTTCGTGTTTTCGTGGTTCGAAAAGATCCGCGAAATTATTCATCCATGAACTTTAATGAAAAAATGGCTGCTGACGGAATCATGTACCCCTTTTGCTTATAGAAAATGTTTGCATGCAAAAATTGATCGCATACAATGTACATTGCTTAGATTGTTAGTTTACCTTTCCTTGGGTTCACTTTTTAAGCTTTAGGAACATAGCTGCGTATGTATCTTTACCAATAGTCTTCAAGCTTCGCAACGTTGACGAGTAACTGCTACGAGGACTACATTCTACCTACTAGATCTTACTGGTTCACTCTTGACAGATTAAAATACTAACTACACCTATAGGATAAGCGAAGAAAGACACAATTTCATTCATTGGGAGAGGCAAACGCTTATATAGAAAACAAGAAAAGATCTGTTATTGCGTTATCTGCAGGCAGAGACCGCAAATTTATTTATCCACGAAAATTTATGACCCCCAAAAATGAGGTGAACTGTGAAATTTTTGTACCGCGAAAATTTCCTGACATACAGTATTATACATACATTGTATGTACAGTATGTAGCTACTGGATTACACATATACGTATTAGTTGTGTCCCTCCCAAGTGGGATGTGCAGCTAATACAATCACACTTTTCCTGAATCACCGAGGGCGTCAGCCCGAGGTGATTAAAGAAAAGTGTGATTGTATGGCTGCACATCCCACTTGGGAGGGATACAACTAACTGGTGTCATGGGATGGTACTAATGAATTTGTCCCATACATTGGCCTGTGATCTTGTTTAATGGTGAGAGGTCAAGGGAAATGAAGTTAATGACTTCTTAATGACTTGATCACAAGTGTGCTGCATAGTAAATTAGAAGTGTGCTGTAGAGCTTTTAATATCCGGCCCACTTTTTCCTTTGATCTACCTGCTCACCATGACACAAGTATGTAGACAAACATGCTGTGTATTATGAGGTATGAGTTGCAGTTTTGCCGCCTAAATTTTACTGGCAAAATATGGGGTGCAACTTATGTCCATGCTCATGAAATGATAATGCTGTTAAAACCATGGTGTGACTTAATACTCCGTAAAATACGGTGCACAGTATATACTGTATGTATGTACATATGTACTGTACGCACAGATGTGCACACACACACACACACACACACACACACACACACACACACACACACACACACACACACACACACATGCGCACACACACACACACACACACACACACACACACACAAACACACACTCACATAATGATGATAACCCATCCTGGTTCTATCGAGTATGGACACAGATGGATGGTTGGCCAGTTGAAAAGATAGTAGCAGTAGTTATCACCACGATTCTCTTCTACGAACTGAGGATCTCCCTTTTGTGTGAGGAAAAAATAAGTCAGAACAAACATGCAGTAGAACTTGGATAGTAAATACCCTCTGAAGGGAATGCAAAATAAGTACTCACTATCAGAGGTACTTATTATCCAAGGTGCTTTCGAGGTAGGGACAGAGCAATGAGCATTTACTAACCAGGAGTACTCACTGTCCAGGAGTACTTACTAACCAGGAGTACTCACTAACCAGGAGTACTCACTAACCAGGTACTTATTAACAGAGTTTGACTGTACACACAAACACATACTGTACAGAGGAACCTCTATAATTTCAACACTCTGTGGGCAGCAACTTGCAGTGTTAGAAATAATGGTCAGCATTCAGACATTGTCCGACCCAAAAAAGTGTGGGTCAGACATTTGGCTGAGCACCATCTCATGTTCATTTCACACACACACGCATGCACGCATGCACGCACGCACACACACACACACACACACACACACACACACACACACACACACACACACACACACAGTAATATTACCAAATCAGTTGTACTGAAAATATCTACTTACACGTACTTTCATTATTTGTTGATGCACATCTACTGTGGTACATCTACTGTGGTACATCTGCTGTGGCACATCTACTGTGGTACATCTACTGTGGCACATCTACTGTGGTACATCTACTGTGGTACATCTACTGTGGTACATCTACTGTGGTACATCTACTGTGGCACATCTGCTGTGGCACATCTACTGTGGTACATCTACTGTGGTACATCTACTGTGGCACATCTACTGTGGCACATCTACTGTGGCACATCTACTGTGGCACATCTGCTGTGGCACATCTACTGTGGTACATCTACTGTGGTGCATCTACTGTGGCACATCTACTGTGGCACATCTACTGTGGCACATCTACTGTGGCACATCTACTGTGGCACATCTACTGTGGCACATCTACTGTGACACATCTGCTGTGGCACATCTACTGTGGCACATCTACTGTGGCACATGTGTACTTCTCCAACAATATGTCCGAGCAAATCTGAAATTGTCTGACCCAAAATAATGATGTTAGGACATTTGTCCATCCAACACTCGCTCCTTATTTCTAACACTGAACTTGTGCCAGATTACAGAGGTTTTTGGATTACAGAGTGACTCATAGAATACGTACTTAAAAATGGTGACTGTACCTCAGGACAGTCATATTAGAGGGAATGTCTGATTATTGAGGCGTTAGATTAGAGAGGTTTCACTACACTTTGATGTACGTACGTACAGTATACATGTATGGGCACAAATAACCCATAATACGTACTATTAAAATATTTCCCTACTTAATCACTGGAACAATGGGATTCACAGGAACATCAAGCAATCACAAAAAAGCAAATCTGATCAAGACATCCATATACGTACATATACTTGAATATATCAAGGCTTACTTACATTTCCTGCATACTGATCGCAGAAGAAATATATTCGAGAATGTCTCTCATTTTGCTCACAGTGGGTATTATACGGATCTCCACCACTATACATCAGCTCCACCCAACCCAGAGCTATAGGAGGGGAAAACAACAGAATACAAACTTCAGACTGTGTGTGTGTGTGTGTGTGTGTGTATGTGTGTGTGTGTGTGTGTGTGTGTGTGTGTGTGTGTGTGTGTGTGTGTGTGTGTGTGTGTGTGAATTTGAACTGAAATACAAACAGAATGAAACACACACACACACACACACACACACACACACACACACACACACACACACCAGAACACTCACAATAAGTTCCTGTAACCTGGGCAGTACTTTTCTTCCCTAAGCAGTGAGCTTTATGATTAGTTGTATTCAATTGAATCACGGTACATTCATCATCGATTCCAGTCACATCTCTGGGCTTCACGCACACTCCTATATAGTAATCGTAGGTCTCCCCGGTATCATGTGTTCCCTGGAGAGCACGCCTGTGGGACAGAATGGTGCCGAGCTCTGAAAAAGTGACATCAACACATACGTACAGGGGAACTCTGCTAACACAAAACTGCTTAGCACGAAATTTTCGTTAGAGTGAAAGCAGCAAATTGTCTCTTCAGTACTCCTACTATTCCTAACTGTTCTGATAACATGAAATTTTGATACAATAAACATTTATCCCCAGTCCCTTGAGTTTTGTGTTAAGAGAGTTCTGCTGTACCTCAATGAGGAGCCTAAAGCGGCTCAATATAAACCTCCACACGTAGACGTTCTATAATTTAGTTACCTGAGCAACATAGCCACATACTGTACAGTGCTGAACTTTCAAGGAGCTAAATTTTTGTGGATAACCAGTTTTGAAATATTCGCAGAAATATATTTCGCATGTCTATCCTTCAGCTGCTACCTACCAAACTGTGTGCCATTTTTCATGGTGCATAAAATTTGTGCTACGTACAGCGCTCATCCTTGAAAAAACGTGAAAAATAAGCTCCTTGAAAATTTAGTGCTATATGGTAGACAAGGTGAAAGATATACCCAACTAGTGTGCACAGACATCTTGACTAGGACAAACTGTTGCTACTTCAAACACATAGCAATGGATGTAATACACAAGTACGTATGTATGTGCATTCACACACACACACACACACACACACACACACACACACACACACACACACACACACACAACCGCACTCACACACACACACACACACACACACACACACACACACACACACACACACACACACACAGAGGAAGTGAGCCATGAATGAGTATGGTCAAGTCACTTGGAATAAGGTCGATGTCTTTTTATACAGCCATGTTGTCCAGCCAAACTTGCCACTACTGAACTCTCAATTCATGTAGACAACACTAATGAAGAACAAAGCCCGTCACTTGCTGTTGGAACTGGTTCTGGTCTCCCGTTCCAACTAACCCTACCCTTCTACGTTACCCCGCCCATAGATACTCCACCCCATGAAAAGAGAAAGCCCAAAGGAGACTGAATAGAAAAAGAGCAAGAAAGGAACACGAACGACAAAACTACAGAAAAAGATCAAGGGGTAGACGTACTGCCTGAAAGAAGTAGAAACAAAAAAAAATACAAAAAGGAGGATAGTATAAGGAGGGGATTGAGGGAGGAAAGGGAAGAAAGTAGGAAGGTAACAACTTACGCTTCACTGTGTAAATTGAGAAGGTGGTCATTGTTCAAAAAGGACTTCGAACTGTCAACTGAACAAGCGCCTGTCTGGATTTCGTCTTGCACAGCAACACGAGCAAAGAAAAGCAGCGTGGATACGAGCTTCAGGAAACCAGCCATTTTGTCATGTGACCTACGTGCACGTGGTATGCTGGGGGGGGTGGCTTCCACTACAAATGGCGTTCGCTACGACAAAGCCCCAACCACAGCGAATAGTAATTGAGAAAGGATTCGTGGAAGAAGATAACGAAGAAGCTCCAAGGATTGTTTATGTCCAGAAAGTCAATGGGAAGAAGACTTTAGACCTATACTCCGGGGAAGATCCTGGTTATAAGTTGCGAATACCGCTGTCCGAGCTCCCTCAAGATGTATGTGACTGTGTGAGTCTGGAGCGACTTTGGGTCAGTCATAATGCTCTGGTGGGCCTTCCTCCCTCCCTTTGCAACCTCGTTAACCTCACGGAACTTTATCTCCATAACAACCAACTGAAGGAAATCCCTCTGTCGGTTTGTAAACTACCAGCATTGGAACTCCTTTGGTTGGGGTACAATATAATAGCGAGAATACCGTTCGAGATTAAGAACTTGTCTTCTCTGAAGCGTCTTCACTTGAACAACAATATTATTGAAGAGTTTCCAAAGTTTATGTGTGAGATGAAATCTTTGGAAATCTTGTATTTAAACAACAACAGTATTGGTGCTATCAATCCAGACGTTATCAACATGACTGGTTTACGACGCCTGTATCTCCATAACAACAAGGTTAGGGAACTCCCCTCAGAGTTGATACAGCTGATGATACGTGCCAACCTAACGTCAGTTACTTTAGACAACAACAAGATCAGCACTCTTCCGCCTAATTTTCATTCTATTTTCGATAACCCTGTTTGGCGTGTGACTATAGCTGACAACCCAGTGGTCGTCATGAGACCAGCCTCAGCTGGCTCTCATGCCCAGAGCAACGAATCCAGAAGACGATTTAGTGAGATACACAGACCAAATATCAACCCCTCCCAGTTGGCCCCTCCCCCCACTCGTCCCACTAGACTTAGCCAATAAATCACCTATCTGTGGATTAATTGTCATCAAATCATTTTGATACCTCACTACTAAACCCCTCTATTATTGTACTACCACAACTGTGCCCCATTTTATCATTTCCAATCTGTTTGTGCACAAGCGTAATTGCATTTTCTTATTATGTATGTAGGTGTGTACATACATGTGTGTGTATGTGTGTGTGTGTGTGTGTGTGTGTATGTGTGTGTGTGTGTGTGTGTGTGTGTGTGTGTGTGTGTGTGTGTGTGTGTGTGTGTGTAGTTGCTGTACTGTGTGTGTGTGTACATACGTATGTGTGGCTTCAACAATAGTAACACTACTAATTTTTGCATAATATATCGCTGTATACTACTGCATACATATCTGTATAATATTATAGTGTACGTATGTATTACATACAAAATTCTGTGTATACTAGGTCTTTATATAGTATTATACATAACAAATGTATTAATTTTACAATTCTATTAGCAATTAGTTTATGGTGTAGAGGAAATCTTGTGTTATAGGAAACATACGTACATTCAGTGATTATGTACAGTAGAACCTCGTTAGTAAGAACACTGTTAATGAGTAATACCTGGTTAGGAAGTACAAGGATATGATACCCCAGCTTATAACCCATAATACTAATCTATATGGTTAGCAAGTACTACTGATAGTGAGTAGCAATTTGGAGGGTCCCCAGGTGTACTCACTAGCGAGGTTTGACTGTACGTAGTTTGCTGGGATGAAGAGTTGTACTGACATACGTACATATGTATGTAACTATAATATGAAAATATACATGAGTATAAAGGGTCGATGAATCTTGTCTGCAAGTGCATCACTTGTTGCTATGTGTGTGCATGATCACATTGGTACGTGTCTGTCTCACTTGCTCCTCCTGTGGTCTCCGAACCAGACCCACTTTGCCTTTTAGACGTCATACTAACGAGGCGTTAGTATGACGTCACAAAGCGAAGTGGGTCTGATTCCGAGACCACTCCTCCTGTGCATACGTATTTGAGTATAGAGTGTACTGCAGTCTATAATTCCTATATAGTAATATGTATATTATATAATATATACACATACATATGTAAATGCATACATATATACATATGCTAAATATATTATCTATATTATGTATGTAATATTATATTGCACTGTATGTAATTCTCGTTGCAACAGGCTGTTAGGTATAACGGCAGCCTGAACTTGGACTGGGAGTGAGACAGTATATGGAAAGCCATACGTAGGAAGGACGGGTGGGTGGGGG
>CAUJGJ010000208.1:1258573-1298573 GCA_963170055.1 Halisarca cf. caerulea | reverse complement strand
GTGCACACACACACACACACACACACACACACACACACACACACACACACACACACACACACATACACACACACACACACACACACACACACATGTTGTTCATCCAAAAGCATTTTATACTCTGTGCAGTTCCACTTGATTGGTTGGTTGTTGTCAAGGAGAGAGCAGGGGGATACTACCATCTCTCTGCCTACTTTCTTGCCAAGATCACAGTGGAGTATCTCCTCCTTCTTGTTCATCCAACCATCTTCATCATTCCACTCTTTCCGATAGCAGGTCTGCAGGGGTTTGTACCGTTCCTGGAGACATGGGGCATCCTCCTCCTAAACTGCTTGGCTGTAGCTGTGAGTGTGTGTATAGATTGAGGCGCGGCAAGTTTACAGTAGAAAAAGGCTCAAGATTATATTGATAGCTATTTTCATATAACCTATAATAGTATAATATTACA
This sequence comes from Halisarca cf. caerulea, assembly GCA_963170055.1. NCBI lineage: Eukaryota > Metazoa > Porifera > Demospongiae > Chondrillida > Halisarcidae > Halisarca > Halisarca cf. caerulea. The sequence goes on along the minus strand of CAUJGJ010000208.1, from coordinate 1,298,125 downwards.
CAGTGAGCATTTGTATGCATGTATACTACTTTGAGCAAACGTGTTGGATGTCACAAGTGATGGGTGAAGTACTGCTGTATGTATATACGTACGTACCTCATAATCTGAAAACTCGATAATCCGACATTCTTTCCAATCTGACCTTTTCTGAGGAATAGTGAGTATAGTAGACCACACTAAGAGTCACTTGATAATCCAACAACCTCTGTAATCTGACACACGTTGCTATATTAGACCATAGTAAGAGTCACTTGATAATCCGACAACCTCTGTAATCTGGCACGTTGCTATATTAGACCATAGTAAGAGTCACTTGATAATCCAACGACCTCTGTAATCTGACACACGTTGCTATATTAGACCATAGTAAGAGTCACTTGATAATCCGACAACCTCTGTAATCTGACACACGTTGCTATATTAGACCATAGTAAGAGTCACTTGATAATCCGACAACCTCTGTAATCTGACACACGTTGCTATATTAGACCATAGTAACAGTAACTTGGTAATCCGACAACCTCTGTGATCTGATGCATTGTATCTGCGCATGCAGAGAGTGTCGGAATAGAGTTTTCACTGCTGTGATTTGGGGAGATACATAGAGCTAGTCAGTAACATCTCTATAACGGACACTTTTGGACCTAAAAATGGTTTGCTATAATAGAGGTTTCCACTATTCAGAGGCTATTTCACAGTCATGGCCCATAGCAATCTGTCTGGATTCACAAAACAGTCTGTTATAGAGAGGTTTCCGCTAATCTGAAGAGAGTGGTATAAAAGCATACAGTGGAACCTCTGAATGAAGGACAATTTGGGTACGACACAAATTCAGCTCATTTGCTCTTTGTAGAGAGGGTTTTCCTCTTTGGGAGGTTCAAGAAGTATCGTAGGAATTGTATACTTGAACCATACGTAAGTCTTGTCCTTTGTAGAGAGGTTTATTATACTGTGCCCTTAGCTTATTTGGGAGAGTCCACTATCAGAGGTTTCACTATACGTAATTTTAGTATAATATACTTCACATATTCTTCTGTACACTCACATGCAGTCTTTAGTGATGTTCTTCAGCGTCGTATTCATGAACGTTGGCAAGGCTTTTGTGCTGAGCATGTTAATCCTTATCCCAATGTTCGTCCTTGGAGGCTTCCTAATCACAAGGCTCTCACCAGTAGCGGAAGTGTTCAGTCGCATGTCCATTGTGAGGTACACCTACCGCGCGATGGTACAGGTCAACTATGGACCAGATGTAAAGTTTTTGTAAGTCGTCTCTCCAGCTCGTGACCAAGTGAACCACTGTTTGCAGCAATACATGTGCATGTGTGTTGTCAGTATCATCATTTGTATGTACACGGCCCGGGCACCTGCAGAGCTTGTCTTGTATGGAGATCCTGCTATAGTGAAGTCTCGTTAATCCACCATCACTTTATCCACCGAACCCTTTCATCCATCATAAATTTTGTGCCGGAATTCACTGAAAGAAGCACGTATTATAGATTTGGATACTCTGCGAAACTTACTAATCCACCCAATTTTTTAAAAAATGAATTGTGGCGGATTAACGAGAATTCACTGTATATGGAGTGTGTGTATATACAGTATGTATGGGGTGTACACAACCTAATACAGTGAAACCTCTCTTTATGAATAGACACTTCGGAATCAGAGTTTTGGTTTGTTGTACAGAGGTTTCTGCTGATTTCACACTTGTAACCGTCTGTCTGGGCCCACACGAGTAGTCTGTTATGGACAGGCTTCCACTACTCAGGGAGTTTGCTATATAGCGCGCGGGACACTGGTTGATCATGATGGTGCATGCATAGGGGGGTGCAGCTGTATAGTTAGTATTCGGTACATAATATATTGTACGTATATACATGATCTGCAGATACTGATGTGTGGTACTGGCTATATAATACAGTGAAACCTCTATAATAAGGACACCATTGCATGGGACCACATTGAGCCGCATGTCCTGTATATGGAGGTGTCCTTATTTCAGAGGGTTCAAATGTACACATGCCAATGTGAGGGATGTCAAAAGGGGCAGAGCAGTGGTGTCCTACTAAAGGAGGTGGCTCCATTTCGAAGGTGTCATTTAATTTAATAGCTAGAGGCTTCACTGTATCGTGCAGAGATCACATTGTCTCCCATAGTCCCACCACATGCATGCACCCCTCCCCTACAGTAATGTAACTTACCAGTGAGAGTACTGTATGTACCATAATATATAGGCGCTAATTTACATGGGGCATATATTCCATGAATTTAAAACTTATAGTCGTAATTCATGATTACATTTTTGCAAATGGACCTGACCCTATTACAGTGGAACCCCTCTAATCCAGCCCCCCGAATTGGGGACACCCCGGCCTCTAATGTGGACACATACCACAGGAACCAAATATTCCACTATAATAAGCCACAGTACATCTCCAACCCCTGAAATGAGGACACCTCAATAATCAGGACAGTGCTTTCAGGTCCCAAGGTGTCCGCATTAGAGGGGTTCCACTGTACACATTACTGCAAGTGTAAGCTCATTCACAAAATATGTAACAATAAATTTATATAAAGTCCTGTGAAATTAGCATCTATATTGTATGTTATCTTATTGTTTTTGACTCGCCCACTTAGATGTGCACCAGAAAAGAGCCGATATGATGTTTGTTTGGCGGCCAATTACACATCCCTCAATTCCACCTACATCAGCGGACCTGAGGTTGTGAAGGAGTTGGGCTATATGGAGCCCATCCTCCTCTGCGTTGGAGTCCTCATACTTGTCACCGTCACTTTCACCGTGCTCAACTATCTCACTATAAAGTGCGTTCATGGAAGGGAGAAACCACAGTAGCCCAGGACCTACGATCCAATTAATGACCAATGCCCATAATAATTTATTACTCTATGTATTATTATTTGAATTGAATGCAAGAATCAAATGACATAATTATATCTATCAAATAGTGTTGCTGTTTCTTTCTTTCTGCTAATGTTCTTTACAAGAGCACATCTGTGCACATCTAGTCTTGTGTGAGTATACAGAGTAGTCCACTTCAGTAGAACTTGCTTAACTGGAAGTTCTGGATAAGTCGAACGGGTTTGTTTGTCCCTACTCAATTAAAACTAATATAAACAAACAAATACCTTCAAATTTCAGCATCTGGTGTATAAAATGTCTCAGTTTATATACCCAATCTCCACAATAAATGGTGATTCAAAAAGTGGACTCATGTTTTATGAGCCCGTGTTTCCTTGTGTGTGTTGTCATACAATACGTACCAGTCAACGAGTGGTTCCTCCCATGAGGTGATAGTGATGTCAAAAGCAGACCAACATGTTTGTGCACGATTGGTACTTGTACTCACATCATGATCATGTGTACTTGTGATCATTCTTTCTGCCCAGACCCTTTATACCCGGGTCATGTATCATACAGTAGAACCTAGATAGTAAGTATCCTCAAGGGAAGGCAACATATATATAGGTACTCACTATCCGAGGTACTTACTATCCAAGGTTGCTTTCAATGGTATTGCATGAGGTAGGGACAGAGCAATGAGTACGTACTATCCAGTTGTACTTACTAACCCAGGTACTTACTAACAGAGTTTGACTGTACAGTGAAACCTCTATACTAAGGACACCATTGGGACCACTGTTAACTTTCCTGTTTATGGAGGTGTCCTTATTTAAGAGATTTTATATGTACACATGTCAATGCAAGGGATGTCAGATAGGGCAAAGCAAAGGTGTCCTTTATAGAAGTTTCTCTGGAATTGTGTGTAAATCATTCTTCTGAGAATCTATCTTCATTCCCACTCCTGCATAGGCCACCTTGAGCGTAGATAGCAGTGCATGACAGTGAGAAATGAGGTGATGCACGAGATATGTTACAGTTAACCCTTGTACAGAGAAACCCTCTTTATCAATAGCATACAGTTAATTCTCATTAATCTGCCGCAATTCATTTGGAAAAAATCTTGGTGGATTAATGAGTTTGGCAGATTATCCAAATCAATTTGCAGTCTTTTGTAATAGTTTATGTATAAAATTGATGGCGGATAAAAGGGTTTGGTGGATAAAGTGCTGGTGGATTAACGAGAATTCACTGAATACTTGAAGTGATATTGTGGATAAAGGAATATACAGACCTCTATAATCCAGTAACCTGCTAATCCAGCACTGTTTTCATTTCCCAGTGAGTGCCAGATAATACAGGTTCCAATGTATATGTACGTATATTAAATTATTATGGATGAAATTCAACAACAGATAGTGCTACATATGGGTGTTAATTGTCAGATTGTGGGTCCTCAGCTACTGCGGTTTCTGTCGTCCATGAAGACACTTTAAAGTGAGATAGGTGAGCACGGTGAAAGTGACGGCAACAAGTGTGATGACTCCAACGCAGAGGAGGATGGGCTCCGTATAGCCCAACTTCTTCACAACCTCAGGTCCGCTGATGTAGGTGGAATTGAGGGATGTTGCGTTGGCCGCCAAGCAAACATCATATTGGCTCTTTTCTGCGCATCTGAGTGGGCGAGTCAAAAACATTATGCCAACTCACATAATACCAAGTATAATGTGTGTGTACTATATACATACACATTATATATATACTTGGTATTATGTGAGTTGGTACTTGGTATAATATATAAGTATGTACAGTAAGACCTCACTTATCCACACCTTATAGATATCCAGTTCCCCTGCCTTCAGCAGTACTGGAACAAATCTGCAATAATCCTACTGTACACTACACTATAATATACTGCTCCCTCATATTTATCCAGTTCCCTCGCGTTATGTGCAATTTCATCCAAAACAGATGTGTGCAGATAAGTAAGGTCCGACTGTAGCAGCATATATAGAATTAATGTAATTACTGCAATTGATACTGACAGTGTCCTTTAGTTATAGCAGTACTTTGCTTGCTCATGAGAATGTATATAAATATATATATATGTATGTATGTATATATATATATATATATATATATATATATATATATATATATATACTATATATATATATTTATATACGCATATATGTGAACTTACAAATATCCAACTTCTGGTCCGTTGTTAACTTGCATAATTGGGTGTAAGGTGTACCGAAGTATGGACATGTAAGTGAGCACCTTCACTAGTGGTGTGGGCTTTCTAATGAAGAATCCTCCGAGAACAAACATGGGGATGTTAACAACTATGTTGACCACAAATGCCCTACCTGTGTTCAAGAACACAGCACCCAAAAATATGGAGAAAGCCTGCATGTATTGTAAAAATACATATTGTAACAGTAGTAACTAGTATTAATTTGTACATGTGTATGCATGTGCATGTGTGTGTGTGTGTGTGTGTGTGTGTGTGTGTGTGTGTGTGTGTGTGTGTGTGTGTCTGTGTGTGTTTATGTGTGTGTGTGTGTGTGTGTGTGTGTGTGTGTGTGTTTATGTGTGTGTGTGTGTGTGTGTGTGTGTGTGTGTGTGTGTGTGTGTGTGTGTGCGTGTGCAGTGTTGTCAGGTCAAACTGTCAAAAATCCTGAAGATTATAGGCATGCCAATGTATGCAGGATCGAACCACTAGAGCTCACCATAAAATCATATCACAGCAAATAGTAAAACAGCATTTTAGTCCATACTGTCATTATCATGGCCACCGCACCTCTTGCAATTGATTCACATAGCAATGTTACTGGTACGTAGTGCGGTACACCGATTTGGTAAGCTAAAGCTACTCTTTGACAATTTAAAGGGAATAGTGTTACTGTGATTCTAAGAATATCTGATATTTATCATAGACATTACATTCTTTTTGTTTGTGCATGTTCTTGTGGCCAAATCCGTGAATATCAACATATTATAGGCTATTCACCCGTAACCACCTTTCACATCACTAAATCCGTAAAATACAGATAAATCTGTAGACCTGGCAACACTGTGTGTGTGTGTTTGTGACACTCATTATTAAAATTAATTTTAATTAGCCTCTAACTAATATAATTTTGTGTACAGATATGTAAGAATCTTCCAAGAATTGAACTTGTTATAATGTAGTCTGGTCATTGGTTAACTCACAGCATTGGCCAGGCAGTGTAGAACGAAGAGGCCCCATGTCTCCAGGAACGGTACAAACCCCTGCAGACCTGCTATCGGAAAGAGTGGAATGATGAAGATGGTCGGGTGTAAAATTGCAAAGAAGTAGTCCACTGTGATCTTGGCAAGAAAGTAGGCTGAAAGGTGGTAGTATCCCCCTGCTCTCTCCTTGACAACAACCACCCAATCCACTGGAACTGCATGTACAGTACAAGTGTTGATATAGACATCCTTAAATGGTCTTGTATGTGCTGCTACTGTTACATATATCTGTCATTCCTTACATGTGTGCTGTTGTGTGTGTGCTGTTGTGTGCGTGTGTGTGTCTGTCCAGTTGGCCTGAGTGACTGGTTAGTGGTCTCTTATGAGAGCGCCTGTTGCCAGCAAGCACACGCACACACACACACATGCACAAACACACACACACACACACACACACACACACATGCACACACTCACACACATACACATGCAGTGTGATATTTCCTGTGAATGTGTGCAAGCAACCACCATACTAAGTAAAATTTTACTTACAAGATGATATCACCAAAGCTGCTGTGAGGAAGCTGTAGGATCCAGGGACATAGTAGAGAAGAGCGTTACGATCCATAATGGCCTCTTCAACTAAGGGAACTTGATACCACATCATACAACAGGATACGAGGATTCCAATAGTCTACAAATTACAATGTAAAGCACGCTATGAGGGCTTCAATTGCATATATTTTCGCACGATTCACAGTAAATTATGTTAAATTTAAATGCATATAATATATATTATAATAATTGTTTGTGTACTGAATTATATTAATTTTTACTACAGTGAAACCTGTCTTAAGACCATTTGTATAGAAAGACCACCTGTCCACAGAGACCACTGTTGGCTGCTCCATGGGCCACCTCAGTGATATTAATGCACCTCTGTATAAGGACCACCTGTCTATAGAGACCACTGTAGGCTGGCCCAAGGGCCTCTGTATAAGGACCACATATATACACCTCTGTATGTGAGCCACCTGTCCATCACTTAGTCTCTTCAGTGGTCACTATATACAGATTTTTACCGTGAATTTAAAGCAGAAAAAACTCAGAGACTACACTAGCCTACACTACACTACACTGCACTACACTACACTACACTACACTATACTACACTATACTACCCTACACTACACTACACCTACACTATACTACACTATACTATGACTTATGTAACTGACTACTAAAAATACAGTAAGACCTGTCCTAAAGGCCATCTGCATATAAAGATCACCTGTCTCTAAAGAGCACGATAGGCTGACAGGTTGTCCACTTCAGTTGTACTAGAGCACCTCTATATAAGGACCACCTGTCTACAGAGACCACAATTACTTGGTCCCTTGAATGGTTGTTGTAGAGAGGTTTTATGATATACTTAACACAGTACCTGGAACAAGGCTAAAGGACCGATAACCCTCCTCCACGACAGTCTTGATGACCTGCGGATGAGGACCAGAAATTGCCAAAGCCACAAAAGTATCGGCTTGTCATTTGTAGAAGTCTTGTTTGAAATCCTTTTTAGCGCTGATGTGGGATTGACCTCCTGATGATTACTGCTAGACTCAGTGGTCGAGGGATAATGGTTCATTTTGGGTGGTGTGCTACTTCTTCCGCTTTCAAGTACAACGTGGTTTTCCTTTCTCGTGCTTTTGTCCCTAAATTTCTTCCGCAGTTGCTTAAAAATGTAAAGCGGACTAACAAATAACTTGAATGTCCATTTTCCATGACTGTCCTCATCTTGGTCTTTGCCAATCAGCATTTGTCTTGTCTTGCTATCAGTCACCAAGTCCACTATGAAATTGTAGAGAGGTAGATTCTCTCACAGCCAGTGACAGTCTTGCATAGAAACAGCCACTGATCTACTGGCTTGACTCACACATGCAATGCCTGGTAAAAATGTACATACGTATAATATACGTACATACAAACACAGACATACACTAGTGCACCAAAGGGCTCTTATGAGAGCTTAAGCCTGTTGCCAGCAAGCACATGCACACACACACTGACACACACACACACACACACACACACACACACACACACATACACACACACACACACCTACACACATGCACTGCACAGATGTAATATTATATGTGAAATAGCCCATGCAAGGAGTTACAAAACCCTGAGATGTGCACTCACATATGAAGTCTGCTGGATTGTGAACCTCAGGACCGTTCAGTCCCATACTACTAAAATGATCCATCACTGACTTAGCTGGACCATAGTAGGCAACCTGTGGATACATCATGTGATTCTCATGTGATTGTTATGTGACTATTATGTGATTGTCATGTGATACCAATGCGACTCACTTTCCCTTTAGCTATTAGTAGTACTTTGTCAAAACTGTAGAAGATTTGAGAAGAAGGTTGGTGGATACTGGTCACTATTGTCTTGCCTTCACTGTGGGCCAATTTCTTCAAATTCATGCACAGAGAATAAGCTGAACTGCTGTCCAGACCTGATGTGGGCTCCTAATAAGTTACAAAACATGTGTGCCGGCAATATTATTGTGTGGACCCCAATATTGTACACACACACATGGCAGCTGCTGACTGCATACATGATATTGTGTGTTAGCATATGTACCTTGTATATCTTTGCTGGTAGTGTGTGTGTGTGTGTGTGTGTGTGTGTGTGTGTGTGTGTGTGTGTGCACGTGTGTGTGTGTGTGTGTGTGTGTATGTGTGTGTGCGTGCGTGTGTGCATGCATGTGTACATGTGTACATGCATGCATGTGTGTGTGCGTGCATACGTACGTGCATGCATGTGTGCGAGCGTGCATGCCTTCGTGTACATTGGAAGACTACACTTTGCATGTGAGTAGTACATTTTTTCAATAGAGCATACTATTCTTTCTATAATTAAAGTGAAATACATTGAACCCTTGTCTGTACGACCACATCTTTTCCTCATAAATGTGTCAGACGAAACCAGTGGGCCAGTACGTATACACAACTTGGTCATGTGGATTCAAAGACGAGTATATATCCAATTTATGCATATATCAATGAGGCTTTCAGATAAACTAGTGTTGGATAAATGAAGTGTTCTGATAAACTGGTGTTGGATAAATGAGGTGTTCAGATAAACTGGTGTTGGATAAATGTGCCATGCATGCATTATCATACTCACATCCAATAGAAGTATGGTGGGATTGGCAATGAGTTCGCAAGCAATGTTGAGCCTCTTCTTCTCTCCTCCGGAAAGACCTTTCCTCAGCAGCCCTCCAACAACTGCGTGATGAAAGAATACACTTCTATGTCTGATTGTGCACCAGGATGTGTTACATGTGTATGTGTGTATGTGAGTGCGTGTATATTAGCGTATGCTAATTAGTAATAGTACGTGTTAATTAGTGCGTGTTAATTAGTGCGCACATATATGCTTCTTTTCGCATGTGTGTGTGTGTGTGTGTGTGTGTGTGTGTGTGTGTGTGTGTGTGTGTGTGTGTACATGTGTGTGCATGTGTGTGTGTGTGTGTGTGTGTGTGTGTGTGTGTGTGTGTGTGTGTGTGTGTGCATGTGTGTGTGTGTGTGTGTGTGTGTGTGTGTGTGTGTGTGTGTGGGTGTGGGTGTGGGTGTGTGATCACTGCATGTGCTGTTCCTGCATACAAGCATGCTTGCTTTTGATGGATATCAAAGATGCTCATGCATGTTGATGCAGTGAAGTCTCTCTAATCCAACAATCATTGGGACTTGAAGAAAGTGTTGGACTATGGAGCTAGGTTGTCAGATTACAGAGTTACAGCACTATTAACAAACATTAATGTGGTGACTGTATCTCAGAAGATGGTCGGATTAGAGAGAATGTCGGACTATAGAGGTGTCAGAATACAGAAGTTCCCTGTACTACAAGCAAACATGCCTGTGTGAAGTGCTGTACAGTGAAACCTCTCTAATCCGACACTCAATGGGACCTGAGAATTATGTTGGATTAGGAGGTTGTCGGATTATATGGAGTGACTCTTACCAAAATACTTTAATATAGTGACTGCATCTCATAAGATCTGATGCTTGGGTTGGAGAGAATGTCAGATTACAGAGGTGCTGGATTAGATGTTTCACTGTACTGTACATGAATTAAAGTACAATATTATATTCTTACTTGTGTGTTCACAGTCCTCCAGTCCAAGCATACTTATCAATTCATTCACCTGTGGAAGTAGAGAAGAGGCACATTGTGCTGTCAAATAACTTGAATCTATAACTTGTTTAGTGTGTTTCACTAACCTTCTCTTTCTTTGCTTTGAAGCCCCAAGAGTATGGAAGTCGCAATTGAGCTGTGTACTGTGTGTGTGTGTGTGTGTGTGTGTGTGTGTGTGTGTGTATACATGTGTGTGTGTGTGTGTGTGTGTGTGTGTGTGTGTGTGTGTGTGCGTGTACGTGCGTGTGCGTGCATGCATGCGTGAGTGTGCATGTACATGTGTGTGTGTGTGTGTGCGTGCGTGCATGCATGCGTGAGTGTACATGTACATGTGTGTGGGTGTGTGTGTGTATAGGTGTTTACATGTATGTGTGTATATGTGTTCATGCACATGTATATATGTGTTTAAGCATGAGCGTGTGTGTTTGTGTACATAAAATGTGAGAAAATCAGAAAAATACATTCGGCATGGGATCTGGTATACACGTGTTCATTTGCATGATGTTGGACTATTGGCCAATGAGCCACAAGTTTATGTACACTTATCCAACCCTCACATATCCGGCCTCTCTGATTATCCGACCTACCCTCTACATTGGTACTCTACAATACAGAACAGTATTGTAGTGTGTAGCCTATATTTTCCAAAGTGTATTTGTGTGTTCTAACATTGGATCCTTACTACAGCGAACATATGAAAATTTTACCACATGTATGCATGAGTCAACAATGATTCCTTATACATGTATTTCATATATCCGGTCTTTTCCCATATCTGAACATAAGCTGGTCCCATCGAGTGTGGATAAGTGAGGGTCTGCTGTACTTCAATTCACATGTACTGCGGATGTCGTTCAATATGAATTTTGATTTATAGCTTATCAGTTAACTTATAACAGGGTACAAACATATCCCATCTTTACACATTCACATATTACTATTCATAGGTGGGAAGTTGTCAGCATTAATTTTTTGCACTCCTCTTGTAGATGGGTCAGGTGTGTCTTCAAATGCCAATATGATGTCTATTAATATGCAGTAATATCGAACTGTATGCACAGTTGAACCTCTGTAATCTGACACTCATAGGTAGTAAATAGTATATGTCAGATTATAGAGGCCGTCAGATTATCAAGTAGCTGTTAGTATGGTCTACTATGGTGACTGCTGCTCAGAATGTGGTCAGATTACAGAGGCTGTCAGATTATCAAGTAACTCTTAGTATGGTCTACTATGGTGACTGCTGCTCAGAATATGGTCGGATTACAGAGGTTGATGGATTATCAAGTAACTCTTAGTATGGTATTCCATCCCAGCTGTATCTCTGAATACCGTTAGATTGGAAAGAATGTTGGATTATTGAGGTGTCAGATTACAGAGGTTGTTGGATTATCAAGTAATTCTCAGTATGGTCTGCTATAGTAATTGTTCCCAGAATGCAATAAGATTAGAGAGAATGCTGGATTACTGAGGTGTCAGATTACAGTAGTTCCCTGTACCACAATACTCACCAGTAGTGTTTCTCTGAGTGTAAGTTGCTCAAAGAAGATGTCTGCCTGCAGAACATAGCTCATTGTGCGCCTGTTGCTCTTATCTATCTTCTTCCCATCTAGTGTGATGGTTCCTTTAGTGATTGGGAGGTATCCAGCAATACTGTTTAGGAGGGTAGACTTCCCACTACCTATGCAGTGTAGAAAGTAGGGTGAGGAGGGAAGTTGTGTTTGTGTGTGTGTGTGTTGTGTGTGTGTGTGTGTGTGTGTGTGTGTGTATGTATGTGTGTGTGTGTGTGTGTGTGTGTGTGTGTGTGTGTGTGTGTGTGTGTGTGTGTGTGTGTGTGTGTGTGTGTGTGACGCACGCACACACGCACACGCACACACACAGAGAGAGAGAGATACACACACACACATACACACACACACACGTACACACACACACACACACACACACACACACACACACACACACACACACAAATATATATATATATATATATATATATATATAATACAGAAGCAATGCACACTAACACACACTGATATTAAACCCACACAAACCAGAAAAAACTCACCAACATATAATGCAGATATATAAGCACAAAATGCACAGATACTCACCAGTTGGCCCCATTACTGCCAGTGTTTCCCAGGGGTTTGCTGAGCCAGAAACATCCCTCAGTATCTTCTTGTTTCCAATGTCCACACAAATACCTTCAAATTTCAGCATCTGGTATTTAATAATACGTCTCAGTTTACCCAATCTCCACAATAAATGGTGATTCAAAAAGTGGACTCATGTTTTATGAGCCCGTGTTTCCTTGTGTGTGTTGTCATATAATACGTACCAGTCAACGAGTGGTTCCTCCCATGAGGTGATAGCGATGTCAAAATCAGACCAACATGTTTGTGATTGGTACATCATGTGTACCTGACAGTGTGATCACTTATTCTGCCCTGACCCCATGTATCCACGTATACTGTGGAACCTCTATAATAAGGACACCATTGGGACCACCATTAACTGCTCTGGAGGTGTCCTCATTTCAAAGGTTTTATATGTACACGCGTGTCAATGCAAGGGATGTCAGATAGGGCAAAGCAAAGTTGTCCTCTATAGAGGTTTCTCTGTATAGTCGGAGTATTGAGTTGTTCTTCTGAGAATCTATATTCATTCCCATGCACTCCTGCCTAGGCCACCTTGAGTGTAGATAGCGGTGCATGACAGTGAGAAATGCAGGTGATGCACGAGATATGTTACGGCTACCCCTAATACAGAGAAACCCTCTTTATCAATAGCAAATACTTAATTTAATAATGGATGGCCATGTTTCTTCCGTATCACCCCTACATATGAACCACTACTGTGGTTCATGATAAAGTGATATTCTGGATAAAGGAATATACAGACCTCTATAATCCAGCAACCTGCTAATCCAGCACTGTTTTCATTCCCCAATGGGTGCCGGATTACACAGGTTCCATTGTAGTTTCTAATACCTATCATAATATAAAGACATTATATAATAATATATTTCAGATACTAGAATATTTTGGATATAGGAACATATCTTCTCCAAAATAAGTTCAGACATTTGGCTTAGTGTTACCTAACAGTGTATAAGTTTCGCAATTATAATCAAACAGAAAATAAGTACTTTTACGCTGTCCTGAATTACCAATTAATGCAATGAAAAACAGAAAATAATTATTTATTATAATGTTATAATTAGATAAATCTTCCTCATCTCCTACAGCTTACTATAAATTGCAGGACAAAAACAATGCCTTATCATGGTATACTTCATTGTATCTATTTCTCCAAACAAGTGACATGAGTCAAAGTTATGTAAACTCCTAGCTTCTTCTCGATTGCATGGTCAATGTGTGGTTCTGTGAGAAGTAGCAGAAGGAGAGAGAGAGACATTTGACGATGCACATACTGCAACTGTTACCTCATGGCATGCATGTTGCTTCTAACACATGCGTATATTGAGTTAGCATATCTGACGTGGATGACCTACTCATCAACACTTAAATGAGTGTACATCCATTTTTGTTATGATGACATCTAGGACTATGATGCAGGAATTCAATCTTAGCCATACAGCGTGTTATGGATACTTATTATTCAAAATTCTTGTTAATTCAAGCTTGTTGTTGCTTCCCCAGGGATTTGAATTAAAGCGGACTGTCCACCTTGTGTGTATACAGAATGCCATGATTGGTTTTCCGGTTGCCACGTGTATAAATTAGGGACTTCCCGATTGCGTCGTGCCGGATTGCGTCATGCCAATCGCCCTGCTGCATGTGGTATGGTATATAGTGCGTCAGTAGGGCCTTCCCGATTGCGTCATGCCAGTCTAGCTGCATGTGGGTCATATACGGGTATGGTGTGCTGGGTTCGTGACCACTTCTGCTGGTGACGCAACAGGCCTACCAGTATAAAAGGCGGTACGAAATGGCTGCCGATAACTTCGACTATTGTGAAGAAATGCTTGAGCCCGATTCCTCCCGACAGCCTATTCTAGGCTTTGACGACATCTGCGTGGACGTTCAGACGAAGAGAATTCTCTGGAATGTATCTGGCGCCGTCGAAAAAGGCGAAATTCTGGCCATAATGGGACCCAGCGGTGAGTGCCCCTTAATAGATCAGAACTTGCTATAATGCATCTATGATATCACGAAGAGGTCACGAATCAGTGACTGTTATCGGAAGTACTCACTATCAGGGGTAGTTTATGTAGTGCATATTAACCAACCTAGGGCTGGCGAGACTAGCGGTGCATTTGGAACAACGGAGAATTTCGGAACCGTTATTGTAGACTTTCTATGGTTGGAGTAGCTATGACCAAAAGCAGTGCCAGCAGCAAGCTGCACATAATGTTTCATTTATAGCTACTGCTAGTCTTGTCCCCACGGATAGTGAGTTTCAGTTTGAACAATGGCAAAGTGTGGCCAGGCAGCTATAGCAAAAGTTAGAGAGGCTCTGTTCTAAATTGCTCCTCGTGGCCCTGCCATAGAGCCCCTCGTATAAGCACCTGGTTTAGTGCATACTCCTGGATGGTAAGTACTCCTCATTCTGTCCCTGTGTATACCTCATGTACATAAACCAACCCTGATAGTAAGTACCTGGTTTAGTACATACTCCTGGATGGTAAGTACTCCTCGTTCTGTCCCTGTGTATACCTCATATACAGTGTTGGAAATAATGATCAGCATTCAGACATTGTGCGATCATTTTGGCATTTTGTCCGCCTCAAAAAAGTTTGGGTCAGGCATTTAGCTGAGCACTACCTCATGTTCATTTCACACACACAGTGATGATACCAAGTCATTTGTACTGAGAATGTCTATTTATGCTTTCATTATTCGTTGATACACATCTACTGTGGCACATATGTAGTTCTCCAAAATATGTCCGTGCAAATCTGAAATTGTCTGACCCAAAATAATGATGCTAGGACATTTGTCCATCTGCCACTTGCTCCTTATTTCTAACACTGTATGTACATAAACCAACCCTGATAGTAAGTACCTGGTTTAGTACATACTCCTGGATAGTAAGTACTCCTCATTCTGTCCCTGTGTGTACCTCATGTACATAAACCAACCCTGATGGTAGGTACCTGGTTTAGTACATACTCCTGGATAGTAAGTACTCCTCATTCTGTCCCTGTGTGTACCTCATGTACATAAACCAACCCTGATAGTAAGTACCTGGTTTAGTACATACTCCTGGATAGTACGTACTCCTCATTCTGTCCCTGTGTATACCCCATGTGCACAAACCAACCCTGATAGTAAGCACCTCTGTCTTACCGATTTTGTGTCCCCTTCAAAGTATGTCTATAACTAAGCAAGTTTCACTGTATGGCCTTCCTGTGATATTGCATCCTATACTCCTTCTGTCGCTAGCTGCTAGGGACAGAAGGAGTAGGCCGTACTTTGCATATAGTACAAAACCACACACAGTGAAACCTCTGTAACCCTGCCACCTTGGGACCAGGAGAAGCTGGTCAGGTTAGAGAGCTGGCCGGAAATTGACAGATCCATACTAATATATGGATGATTTTTGGTAGTAGACCGTGTATGGCCAACTTAGAGAAGCTCGGATTAGCAGAGTGTCACTGTACTAAGCACGTTCCATTGTTGATGAAATCCTGCTTTGATGTGAATGTTGATGTACATATATACGTAGTTGTTGTGTGTGTTGCTGTCATCTTTATTTCATCTCTTCTCTAGGTGGGGGCAAGACAACCCTCCTGAATGCCCTGGCTGGGTACACTCCAGTTACACAAGGCAGCATTTTGGTTCGAGGAAGAAAGATTAACAAACGTATTCGAAGAAGAATAAGCTATGTGTTGCAGTCGGACATATTCTTTGCAGACCTAACATTAAGGGAGACATTAATAGTGAGAACACACACACACACACTAACACAAATACACACACACACACACACACACACACACACACACACACACACACACACACACACACACACACACACACACACACACACACACACACACTAACACAAATACACACACACCACACACACACACACACACACACACACACACACACACACTAACACAAATACACACACACACACACACACACACACACACACACACACACACACACACACACACACACACACACACACACACTAACACAAATACACACACACACTACTTCTCAATACTTAATGTTCATGTTTCTTATATACCAGTATACAGCTTTGCTGCGTCTTCCCTCTTCCCTCGGATTCAAGGAGAAGATAAACAAAGTATGTTCATTTACCACACCATTACGTGTATGTGTGTATATGCATACAGTGAAATCATATTGTGGACCACTTATATACAAAGACCACCTGTCTACAGGGCCTCTGTAGACTGCTCCATGGGCCACCTCAGTGATACTAATGCATCTCTGTATGAGGACCACCTGTCTACAGAGACCACTGTCCCTTGGTCCCTTGAGTTATAGACAGGTTTTACTGTACATACGTATGTGTTTTGATGTTTATTAAATTTAGATTTCTGTTCCGTGTTTTAATCACATTTAATAATTAAGACTTTAGTGCTTGTGTTTTATTCGGTAGGAAATCAACATGTGTGCAAATATTTTACTAGAAAGTGCCCCTCCTGGGCAAGCGCAAATTGTAGTCTGCATCAACTGTCTTTTTGTTCTGTAATTTTGTAGGTAAATGAAGTCATTGACGTTCTGGGATTGAAGAGTTGTCAGAATACAAGTCAGTGCAGATTTATATGTGAACTACTTGCCTACATATTAGTATAATATGAACTGCCTACATGCAAGTACAGTGAAACCGCTGTAATCCAACACCACTTTTAACCAACATTCTCTCTAATTCAACCATCTTATGAGATACAGGTACCATATTCAAGTGTGGTGTGGGTCATTCCGTAATCCAGCATGCTCCAAATCGGCCTTTTTCCGGCCCCATTGAGTGTTGGACTTCTAAGGTTTTGCTGAATCGGGCTTTTCTTTTTTGGGTGGAGGGGGTGGTGGCCAGGGGGTATCCCCCAAAAATCAGAGTAGTATCTCATTCTCCTACTCCCCCAAAAATCAGAGTAGTATCTCATTCTCCTACTCCTTCCCTCTCCACTATAAATCTCTTGGCTGAAATACAAGCAATTTGAGTTTAAATAACTTGTGGGCCACCTACGGCCCTGGAAACTCAAATCGCTGGGAAATTGTCATTATTGACGAAAATAACACCTTGAAAGACTCTTTGCAGATAAAATGAGGAGTGGACAAACAAATTTCATCAAAATGTAGCTGAGAAATTGACTACTGTCTTCACGTCCACCATATTTTTGACATATATTTATGTTCATTGTTACAAACGTTTTGAGCATTCTGGACACTTCCGGTCAAAGTAACAATAATATGGGGGCAACCGGAAGGCAGCCCAAAAACTCACATGTGTACACTTTTGTTGTGTATGGTACTCACGTATGTATGTACTGTATTTGTTGCTTACTATTCTGTCGGTGTTGTTGTTCGCTAATGTTTTTGTTGGTGGTTTATGTTACCTTTTTGTATCTTTGAATTGTTCAGTTATTGGAAGCCCTGTCAAGAGGGGTCTGTCAGGAGGGGAGAAGAAGAGAACTAATATTGCTTGTGAGATGCTGACTGATCCCTTCATCCTACTGCTGGATGTGAGTGCACAAGTTGAACAAGAGGCCTTCCTCCACTGTTCACTCTCTGATTCCCACTCTCTCTCTCACTACAGGAGCCCACATCAGGTCTGGACAGCAGTACAGCTTATTCTTTGTTCATGAATTTGAAGAAATTGGCCCACAGTGAAGGCAAGACAATAGTGACCAGTATCCACCAACCTTCTTCTCAACTCTTTTACAGTTTTGACAAACTACTACTCATGGCTAAGGGAAAAGTGAGTCACGTGGGTATCACATGATAGTCACACAACAATCATATGACAATCACATGAGAATCACATAAGTCACATGATGTTTCCACAGGTTGCCTACTATGGTCCAGCCAAGTCAGTGATGGACTACTTCAGCAGTGTTGGACTGAACTGCACTCTCCTGTACAACCCAGCAGACTACATCTGTGAGTTGCCCGGTATGCGGCCAGTGAGTGTAGTGTTTTGTCATTTTGAAGTTTTGTCTGTTTGCCTTATAGTGGAGATGGTGTCGGCTCCCGAGTCCAGGGAACTTCTGATCGGTCCCGACCCTCCAGAAACGAACCTTCCACAGCAGAGAAAATGGTGGCAGAAGATCTGGCCAATGAGCACTTGTTACGAGTTCTACCATCACAGAAGACACGCAAAAGCCCTTCCTCCTCCAGCTACATCAAGCCACATATCGGACAGTGTTGTAGTTGCTGTAGATGATGGGTCTCAGAGCACCAAAGAACCTGTTGTTGCTGTGGACACTTTGAAGGGTGACAGTCTTGCAGTGATCATGGAGTACCAGGAGGAACCGAAAGAATTCTTAGTGTCAACCAATCATACACTGCAGACAGCTGCTGTCGACAGCAAAATATCCAAATTTACCACAGATGAAGGAATCTCAAGCTCCAGTTCCCTTGCTGAAGAAGGAGAAGAGGTTTCCAGTCAGAAGAAAAGAGTGAATTTTGATATCAACACCATTTCGCGCAAAGCAAGCAAGGGTGTTCTTGTTGGAGGGAGAAAAAGTACGGTTACAGCCTGTGTTGAGGAGGCTCAGATGGGGGCAGATGAGTCAGTGACAGAGAAGAAGTGGATGAATCCGTGGTACATGCAGTTTCTGGTTCTTTGTCATCGCACTTTCAAGCAATCTAGATCTACTCTTTTGTCTCCTTTGAACATACTCCAGGTGTGTGTCTGCCTGTGTGTGTGTGTGTGTGTGTGTGTGTGTGTGTGTGTGTGTGTGTGTGTGTGTGTGTATGTGTGTGTGCATGTGTGTGTGTGTGTGTGTGTGTGTGTATGTGTGTGTGTGTGTGTGTGTGTGTGTGTGTGTGTGTGTGTGTGTGTGTGTGTGTGTGTGTGTGTGTGTGTGTGTGTGCACTGTGCACATGCTATGTACAGTACATTTACACTAACAACAAGTTACTTTTCTCTTTCTCTTTCCATGTAGACCATCCTTTTGAGTATAGTTTGCTGCGTAGTGTGGTTCCAGATCCCCTACCTTGAGAGTACTGTACAAGACAGATACGGACTGTTCTTCTTCACCACTATCTACTGGTCGTTCCAAGGCTGCTTTCTGGCAGTCACTACATGTAAGTGTATTATACAGCTACACACAGGGAACCTTGCAGGGGAGGGAGGAGGTGATAAACCCACACCCACAGCAGTTGTTTTGTGAGAAAGCATGATCAGCAAATAGATGTTATGTACGTTTGTACGTACATTTATATGTGTGGTGTGTGTGGTGACACCACGGCACAGTATGTAGTTCTCTCAAGAATTGTACTTTTACAGTTTTTACTTGCGTAATTCTGTCCAATTGTGGGGAATTGTCTGCCATTCTAATGTCCGTCATGTAACTCCAGCCATCATCTGTTATGGGAAGCAATTCTGTATTTTGACAGGTCAAAAAGTTTGTTTTAATCCTATTCCCTTCCAAGCATTGGATAGTGTTATTCTAGTATGCTGTGTGTGAGGGATGTATTCTTGGAGTAAATACACAGGGCTGCCTCTTCTCTTCCCTAACTGTTCTTACATACATACATACATACATACATACATACGTACGTACATACATACATATGTACGTACATACATGCAGGATACAACAGCCACACACACACACACACACACACACACACACACACACACACACACACACACACACACACACACACACACACACACACACACACACACACACACACACACACACACACACAAATACACAGCACACAGCACACAGACACACACACACACACACACGCACACACATCATCATCATCATAGTCTTTGCTTTATTTACATTAGTTCCTTCTGAGAGACTTGTGGTGAGCAAAGAACGTGCAGCTGGATCATATCATCTCTCAGCCTATTATCTGGCGAAGACACTGAGTGAAATTCCCCTCATTTTATTTCTCCCTTCGATCTTTATTGTGCTTGTCTTACCCATTTCTGGGATTCAAGGAGCAGGCAGCTTTTTCGGTGCCTGGCTTACAATACTCCTTGGCTGCTTCTCTTTGCAGGTTAGTGCCGGTATGGGTATGTAGAATGTACGTACCTCTAATCCGACATTCTCTCTAATCCAACCATCTTGTGAGGTACAGTCATCATGTTTGACTATGCCGAGAGTCACTCCATAATCTGACATCCCCTCTAAACCAACTTTAGTTTTCAGTCGCCATTGAGTGTCAGATTAGAGAGGTTTCACTATAGTATACAGTATGTATGTATGTATGTATGTATGTATGTATGTATGTATGTATGTATGTATGTATGTATGTACGTACAGTCAAACTCTGTTAGTAAGTACCTGGGTTAGTAAGTACTCCTGGATAGGGAGTACTCATTGCTCTGTCCCTACCTCATGCAAAACCATTGAAAACACCTGGGATAGTAAGTACCTCTGAAAATGAGTACTTATTTTTCCTTCCCTTGGGGGTACCTACTGTCCAAGTTCTATTGTAAGTATGTTCAGTGTTCTATGAGTAGTGCATGCAAAATACCCAGTAGATGCAGATTATTCAAAGCCCAATTGTTGAGACCTCTATAGACAGGTAGTCCTTATAAAGAGTATAGATAGACGCGTGCATGCACGAACACACACACACATGCACGCACGCACGCACACACACACACACACTCACTCACACACACACACACACACACACACACACACACACACACACACACACACACACAGAGAGAGAGAGAGAGAGATCTTTACACTTTTTCCCATCTTCATACATAGTCACTTGGACTCCTTCTTGGTGCTATCTTGAGTGGACCAAAAGCTCTCACAATGTGCATCGTGCTGATGCTGACGTTAATGCTTGTGGGAGGATTCTACGTGCAAGCACTACCAATTTGGATATCGTGGTTCAAGTTTATATCGCCAATCACCTACGCCTACAGAGCTGTTCTTCAGTTTGTGTTCAGGCCAGACATCACTTTTGTGTAAGTGTTTTGTTATTGTTTACTGTTTTTGCTTCTTATTGTTTATTGTGTTTTGCTTAGGAGAATTTAGGCATATATTATTCTTATGTAAGTATATCAAAGTGGTCATATCATTTATGTAGTTTCTACTGTCTGTATGTACCTGGATTGTACAGTACTTGGTACAGAACGTACTTGTGTGTGTATGTGTGTGTGTGTCTGTGTATGTTGTGTGTGTGTGTGTGTGTGTGTGTGTGTGTGTGTGTGTGTGTGTGTGTGTGTGTGTGTAAGTGTGTGTGTAATTACTGCACAGTTGTGACTGCAGCTGTAAAATGATGAGGTCTGGAGCGAAAATCTGTTTTACTTGTACATATGTCCCAGTAACAGAAACTACGTATGATGGTAAATGTGCACATAGTTTGTGTGTGACATGTTGATTTCACTGTATGTTATGTGTCCTTTCTCTCTCTCTCCAGTTGTCAGACACCGTCGGAGTATGCAGTGTGCGCAGTCAACTCAACAGACCTGGGGGCCAACATCACAAGGACACTGACAGGGCCCGATGTACTGCTCTCACTGGATGTGACCACACACCTGGCCCTCAACCTCTGCATGCTGGTAGTCATTGCCATCTTCCTACGCTTCCTGGCTTATCTTGCTCTGCGGTTCTTTCACAGACAGCGTTCTCCTCAATGAATGTACAAACACCTTCATCTTTGCATATGTTTTGTACTATGCTGTAATACTCATCAGATTGTATACACACTATTTATACATGTGTATATATTATGTACAGTATAAGCTATAGACACTATGGTATAAGTATTATATTAAAAAGATGTACATGCATGTCTCTCCTTTACTTATTTTTTATCTACATGCATGTCTCCTTAAGAGTTTACACTGATGTACATAGTAACATTAATATAGTTGTTCTTTTCGTCACTGACTGATGTACATGTGTACGTACAGTACTTTCATGTCTGGAACATGTGTGTGCGTAGCTATGTACTTATCACTTCGTTTTAAAATAGTATATTGATTTCAATAATAATAATAATGATTTTATTGATCATTAAAAATAGTATCGATGCAGGCCTAGGTCACAGCAGATCAAGAAATCTTTCTGTAGATCTTATAATTAAATTGATGATTAATTGTTATACCAACATAATTAACAGGTGATGATCGAAAATGTGACCTGCTCCAACAGAACTAGTTCACCCTTGAAATAATCATAGCACAGACTGCATGTCTATAGATGTTTTATGATATAAGAACCTATGCAAAGCACAGACTGTGGTGCTGTACTGTCTATGCATGTGTAAAGCGTAACTGTATGCTACATTGTACAGTAGTTATAAAGATGAGCAGCTGCCATGATTGTGGGTTCTTCGGGTCATAAATGATATAGGCTATGGTTGCTTACCACGGTGCAATGCCCTAAGATGCTAAGCATTGGCGAACGTTGTTGCCTAGAATCTACAGTCGAACCTCACTACAATGAACCCTGGATACAATGAACTCCCTGATATAACAAACATAGACCTTAGAATGCACACCTATTTACTCTATGTAAATGAACCCTGACATAGTGAACACCCTGATATAGTGAACCTTTTCAGTGGTCCCAAGGGGGTTCGTTATACTGAGGTTTGACTGTATGTTCAGGTGTAAGTTAACGCGAAGCATCACATGCACATTACATATGATCTGCAGGGCATGCAGTGATATGCATATTTACAAAGTTTAGCAAACGTTCGGTGTAAATGGATCTTTGCAGACAAATCTCTATTGTTCTTCTTCGCCTTCTTCCTCTGCCTTGCGCTGCTCTGAGATCTGAGTGAGGAGAAGCAGAACAGTGCTGGAGCCCCATACAGCAAAACCTCTGTAATCTGATAACCTCGCTCCTAATCAGACACTTGTTTGAAGTCCCACTGAATGTTGTACTAGAGAGGTTTACTGCGCACACTAGCTGGGTGCACTCATGCTCAGCAAACCACTCAAGTGAGAAGGCATTACAGCATTGCAGTGAAATAAACTTACATATACTTATACACACAATAGTCCCCGCATAGGGGAACCATACCACTTGGCTGTAGTTCACCATAGGGTGCTGATAGTCTAACGTGGCCAGACCGAATTCCTCCATTTGCAGGAGGAAAGACCTGCAAATGGAGGAATTCAGTCTGGCCATGTCAGACTAGGGGGCTACGGGGAAACAGTGGAGTATGTACTGTACATACAGACATAGGGTGCTGACCGGGAAACAGTGGAGTATGTATTGTACATACTGTACAGACATACAACATGAATCCCTCACCTCTTCAGCATCCGCTCTCTCATCAGACGTGTATGGTTCCTTGTCCAGTCTCTCTAGTTTCCTCAAATGGATCAGAACCTCCACTCGAAAGTCATCCATCTCAGCTACTGGGCAGTCTACATGCAAACGATGACACAAGTACATAGGTGCACATTATGGTGCGTATATAATAATCTACTGTTCTATCTACTGTACATAATATTATGTGTGTGTATGTGTGTGTGTGTGTGTGTGTGTGTGTGTGTGTGTGTATGTGTGTGTGTGTGTGTGTGTGTGTGTGTGTGTGTGTGTGTGTGTGTGTGTGTGTGTGTGTGTGTGTGTGTGTGTGTGTGTGTGTGTGTGTGCACATCCGTGTGTGTGTACTTATAAATGTGTGCAATTGCATATACTGGTGAAGTATGAATGCGTGGATGTGTATAGCCACGCGCATGCAAAATGATGCACAGTTAACACACAAGTGAGCATACCAACAAGAATGAGAGCCCTTAACATTGGGAGAGCCTTTAACTTCCCTACAGCAGACAGCTCCGATATGGGATTACCTCTGTGTTCAGAATAGAAAGCAGTGCACAACACGGAATGCTAAACAGTTGTATACATGTACATAACACAACCCGAAAGGCAAATTTCAGGAAGGTCTCGGGTGACTTGACCCGGAATATGTTACAGAGATGTTACTTGCCCATTGCATGCATGCATGTGTATGCAGATGTCCTGCATAGAAAATGTGTGAGTCTGTGTGTACTAGAACTATGTAAGTAGGTAGATAACCAAAAAGCCTGTATTTCATTCTGTTCACACAAAACCAGTGTACTGTATATGAAGTACAGTGGAACTTGCTTCAGCTGTAAGTATGTACCTGGTTTAGTACATACTCCTCATTCTGTCCCTGTGTATACCTCATGTACGTACATTAACCAACCCTGATACATCATACATACACATGTACATACAGTACGTGCATACACATGTACCTGAGGTTGAGGTACTGTAGAGCATCTAGGGAGTCCGGAAACCCCTCTAGAGCCTCGATCTGGTTGTCCCTCAGGTGCAGAGTGGTCAGCTTGCTCATTGACTCTATGCCTTCCACAGCCTTGATCCTGTTAGAAGCCTACACACAAGAGTACACATACGTATGTACAGTATATACACATACATACACACATACACTATGTATTAACCGATAGATACTCTACATACATGTATGCATACATATATGAGAATACAAAATGCCTATGTACGTATGTACATGCATACATACATATGCACACACATACGTACATATGTATAGTAACATATGAGAATACACAATACCTACGTATGTCCATGTAAACTGTACACATACACACATACGTACATACGTACATACATACAGTAACTATGGGGAGAATACACAATATCTTTGCATGTACGTATAAACTGTACACATGGGTCACATGTGCGTAAATGGCCTCCTGCTGCTCACCAAGTAGAGTTTCTCTATGCTTGGTAGACTGACACCAGTGGTTGACGTGAGGAGGTTCCCGTGGACATCCAAGTGCCGCAGAGAAGGGAATTTGGACTGATCCAAACCAGCCACTTCCTCCATCTTGTTGACTGGAGATGGAGAGAGGAAGGATGAGGACGGAAAGCGAAAGCAGTGGTGACTTGTATGTCAAGGTCATCTTTAACATCACTTCTATATAGTATATACGTACGTATGAATGAATATTTTGTAAAGCAAAAGAATGTGTATGTACGTATATACATAGGTGCATTAATACACACACATATGTATACACACACACACACACACACACACACACACACACACACTTACAAGCTAAAATCAGCTTTTCCAGTGCAGGAAGAGGTGGCAGGGCAAGTGCAGTGATGCTGTTGTTTGAAAAGTTGGCTACTTGTAGATAAGGAAGCTGTTTAAACATAAGGTAAAAGAATACTTATATTTCCTCAATGTCAAATGTACATATAAAAATATATTATATTATATATTATGTTATATTATATTATATCATATTATATGTAATAATATAATGTTACTACATACGTACATATGTACATACGTATGTACATGCATCACCACAAACGGCATCATGGCATACATACTAACACAGCAATAGGTATGATGTACAACTGACGCGATATTTCACACTGAAAACACACACACATTACACACACACACACACACACACACACACACACACACACACACACACACACACACACACCTCTTGTAACTGTACAGTCTCAAGCTTATTCTTCTCTGCATTGAGAGTCAACAAGTTTGGCAGGTTCCCAAGTGCACTGATGTCCGTTAGATAATTGTTGGAAACATCCTGTGGTACAGTCGGTTCACAGGCATACAGTAGATATGTGTACGTATAGTCATTATGGACTACAGCACAGAGTTGGTCAGTAGACACGAGGTAGTATTGACTATGGCAGCAGTCCACAATGTGCAGAGGTGACACAGAAACAGTATAACGTGTATACAAACTCATAAAGACATAATATAGCACATACGTTCATACATACATACGTATGTATTTATGTATGTAAGTATGCATGCACAAAATTCCATAATTTCAGATGTGTATGTGTGCATATACACACGTACGTATATGTCAGTACGTTTTTCTGTGTATGTGAAACGTATCTTACTGTATGCATACATCTGTACATAGTGTATGTGCATACGTATGTACGTATGTATGTACATACACTATGTACAGATACAGCAAAGAAATACAGTACCCTCTTAGCATGAAACTCAAGGCACCACTCTTAAATGTTGTCCTAAGAGAATTTCATCTCAACAGAACTTAAATTCATACCCATTTCAACCCTTGGACTTGAAACATATTTTGTCCTAAAAGAAATTTCACATTAAGAGTGTTTGTGATAAGAGGGCTCCACTGCACACCCAAAAGCTGTAAGTCAAGAATGGAAGGCCTGCGTAACTGCTTGCATACAACTCACCACATATCTCAAATGCTTGAATCTGTCCAAGACCGATACATCTGTTAGTTTCCTGCAGTGGCAAAGGTGAACAGATGAACTATATAACAATGTACAGATGCACGTATGTACGTACATAGTCGACACATTCATACATTGAAAATTCACATGCACACATACACATAGTCCACATATACACACATTCAAAATTTACAAATGCACACGCACATGCACATGCACACACACACACACACACACATACACACACAGAGATTTTTGCATGTTATTTTACATCAATTGCAGTCAATAAACTATATGATCCCGAAAAACTTACTTTTCGTGTACATCAAGTCGTACGTAGGCGTGTGAAAGTCCACTGGCCGTTTTGCATAGCAGTGATAGACCTTTGCCAGCATTTTCCATCGTGAGCTTATTTTCAATAATCTTCGAAAAGGATTTATAAAAATTCTCATATTTTAAATACTTAATAGGGATATTAAATGCATACATTTTCTCCTTCTCCCTGCTCTTCTGGCTCGTCCGCCATATCTTCGCTATCCGACGCCATTTTCAGACAGTTGCTATGCCAACTAAGTCACGTGATAATAATCTGGGGATTTCCCGCATGTTTGTTATGCCTCGGGTACTGATTGGAGCTTCTGGCAGTGTAGCCTGCGTCAAACTGCCAGAGTTGACGTCAGAGCTAGCAAAAATAGACCAAGTAAGCTAAATACGTTAGTACCTATGTCGAAGAACTATTTATTAATGGAATAATTTTATAGTAGTTCTTATAATATTATATTCTTATGCTTTCATGGAATGTTCTGTAGTTGCAGCAGTGGTACATAGTGTACATACTTACATACCGGTACTTACTCTATGGTAGGTGGAGGTAAGAGTAATCTTGACAGAACACGCTACTCACTTTGTGAGCACTGAGCAGTTGTCGACCACAGTGTACAGAAACAAAGATGAATGGGTATGCAACAGAGGTGTATCACCTGATGCGTATGCAACGGAGGTGTGTCACCTGATGCGTATGCAACAGAGGTGTGTCACCTGATGCGTATGCAACAGAGGTGTGTCACCTGATGCGTATGCAACAGAGGTGTGTCACCTGATGCGTATGCAACAGAGGTGTGTCACCTGATGCGTATGCAACAGAGGTGTGTCACCTGATGCGTATGCAACAGAGGTGTGTCACCTGATGCGTATGCAACAGAGGTGTGTCACCTGATGCGAATGCAACAGAGGTGTGTCTCCTGATGCGTATGCAACAGAGGTGTGTCTCCTGATGCGTATGCAACAGAGGTGTGTCTCCTGATGCGTATGCAGTATGTGTTAGATGTTGGGTGTCCACACAAATAGTCCATGCTACATGAGAGTGCTGATGGTGTGAGTGCAAGTTTAAGAATAGGTAACCTGGTTATGGTTAGTCTTGTGTAGCCAGACCACTCTCCCTCCCATTTTGTGGGAAGTGGTCTGGCTACGCGAGACTAGGCTATGGTCTAATGTAGCCAACCCTGTCAGCCATTTTGAATAGTGGATGGGGGAATTTAATATGGTAGAAAGGGTTACCTACACCAGACCATAGGCTACGAAGTATAGACTATCCATGGCCATACTAATGACATAGGTGCATAAATCGTGAACCCTCAATTCCCTGGCATAATAGTCACCTCAACCAGTCCTCACTTTATTCACTGGTTTGAGAAAAATGGCCAATAAAGTTAGGTGAGCTGCGTCTGGTTGGCAAGACTAGTAGACTGCTGGTGCATGTATTATAAGGAACATTTTGTGGTGACTTGAATCAGTGTATTCTCTACTTCTTTTCACTGCTCAGGAGTGGAAGAAGATGGGAGACCCAGTGTTGCACATAGAGCTGAGAAAATGGGCGGACATCTTCGTAATTGCTCCAATGGATGCCAACACTTTGGCTAAAGTCTCCAGTGGACTTTGTGACAATTTACTGGTAAAGTATTGATCTCATGTGTTCGTCATTACGGTTGTACATTTTGTCAGTTGTCTTTCATCTTCCGTTAGACGTGTGTTGCCCGGGCATGGGACTTATCGAAACCCCTTCTTTTCTGTCCATCAATGAACACATTCATGATGTCACATCCACTAACAGACCAACACATCAAGACACTGTGCAGCTTCGGATATGAGGAGATACCTGCTATTTCCAAGAAGTTGGCCTGTGGAGATGTGGGATGCGGGGCAATGGCTGAAGTAAAAACAATTATAGATAAAATTGTGTCCAAATTTGGTCAAAAAGACACTTCATGACAACTTGAAAACTAGATATAAATTATGTTCTTTTGTCAATAAGTCACAGATACTTTTTAATTTAGTTTTGCATTTGAATTAGTTGACAGATGAGCCTGTCAGTAAGCAATGCTATTCAATTTTGTACTGTAAACGAGAAAGTAAAATCAGTTAGCTGCTGGTTACTGTATATCCGGAAATATTGGCAAACTTTTGATTTGGCAGTTTGGCGGCCAGGATCAAAATCACCAAATTTACATAGACCTACTTACTATGCATTGTTCTTGCTGTGCAACCGCCAAATTTTATTTTCGTCAATGTTAAATTGCAACCTGATCTTGTGCAAATTGCCAAATTTGATGATCGCCAATAGTTCCGGATATACAGTATACATACATATATGCAGCTAATAAATACATGTACAATAATAAAATTATTATGGAGGGTCGACCCCTGTTGAACCTCAGGACCATGCAGGACAAATTATTCCTATACGTATATACATCCATACAGAATATTCCCTTATCAGAACTGTTTTTACGATGTATATGTCGGAGGTGTGCATGCATCTACATTGATGCCCTAAGATCTAGAGGTGCTTAAAAGGAGCCCTCAATATACCCCTTCTGTGCACTTCTCTTCATGCCCTAGTTTGCCGTAGCTCAGACCCAATCTCACTTGGCCATTTTCAGCAACTGACGTCGGCCAGGTGAGTGAGAGGATATGAGCTACACCAGACTATTTGTATCCCTCAATGCATGTTTGCTTCAATCATTACTTCTTCAATATATTATATGAGACAAGAAAAATTCACTAAATAACCCAATTATTCAATTAATGAATATAATATTATTAGAATAAAATGACACAATGTACGTACTATGATATTAATAAAAAGTGAAATTTTTCTATTTCTTCCTTTTGGAATCATTCTTTCCTGTGCCTTTTTTTTCCTTGTTGAGTAGCCGAGTCCTTGGACTTGAGCCAAGGTAGACCGTGACGCCGATAAAATGGCCATGGTGGTAGCACAAGCTACAAAGAGGAATAAGAGAAGAACAAAAAACATGATACTTGGGGGTAACACTTGTGTCATTATGCTTTACACTAAGGCCATATTTGGTAGGGGGTTCCTCAATTGGAACTGAGGGCCAATACACCATCACATATAGTCCAGCCAGCTGTGACCCACGTTCATACGTAAGCGCCGACGGTGGGAAAGGGAAACGTTTTCCTTACCCACTGTCAGCGCTTATGTACGAACGTTGGTCCAGCTGGCTGGACTATGTCACATACAGACTTTCACCTACCCCCCGGACAAATTCTACGTATATTGTGAAGGCATGCATATTGTAACTCTGGCACACGTACAGTGGAACCCCTCTAATCCGGCCCCCTGAATTATGAACACCCCAGGGAAGTCACCAGAAAATAAATAAAGAGCGGCACACATCAATGAATCGAGTGTAGTTATGTAGCTAAACACCATTCCCTTATATTGATTCACTTGTTTTACAATGGCTCAATAGGGAATGGCTGAGATTTTAAGCGCGGTGCTGCGCCGCTCTACTGCTCCTTAGTGACTTCCCTGCCTCTTTTATGGACACTAGTACTAAACACTTCACTCTACTATCATAGAGAACAGCTTTAACTCCTGAAAAATAAGGACATCTCAACAATCAGGGCATGGCTTTCCGGTACCAAGCCATACGGAATGGAGGGGTTCCACCGAAATCAGCAATTGACACACATACTTACACATTCGTGATATGTCACACATACATTGTGCTCTTCCTACTGCAACTCACCAGGCAGGCCAGGAGGAAACCAGCACCGAGAATGTACACAGTCTGTGAAAACTGCTGGCACACATAACCCCAGGCAAATCCAACAACCTGCCACAGAAAAAAAAGTAAAATTGTCATTTTTCATTTCAAATAACATCTTTTTAGAGGTTTGGTAATATCTATATTAAGGCTTACCCCAAATAACATCAGGATGTAATGAAAAAGATTTTCTGCTAACTTCTGTCCTTCATAGTCCTAAAAAGTGGATAAGTGTTTCACATATACATCAAAATTAACAATGATACTCTTTAAGCAGCCTGCTCACCACATGAGGCACCAAATCACTGATTTTTCCGTACGCTGCATATACTTTGTTCTTTACCCACTCCATTTTCTTAGCGGTTGAGGCATAAGGGAATTCCCCGGAAACGAGAAAATGGTCACTGGATGCGAAGAGAAACGCAAAATATGGCCCGCTGGGTCAAGTATATTTTATTTCTTGTATTCTTTATCAGTATTTATTCAGCAGTTGTTTGCTATGGCCACCGCGATTACTATGAGACACTTGGTGTCAAGAAGTCTGCATCTAGCAAAGAAATTAAAGCATCCTTCAGAAAACTAGCGAGAAAATGGTAAGCAGTCGCTGAATAAGTGACTTTGTCCTTGTGTACGTACCCAATACTATGCAGTTATGCTGAGGGAACATGTTTGTAACCCCCCCATGCACACCACACACACACACACACACACACACACACACACACACGTATACATACGTGTATGTGCAGAGAGAGAGAGAGAGTAATAACGTGTACGGTGTGTAGAACTTGTATATGCATTTAAAACACTTTTACATGGACACGTGCACATGCATTCATGCAGGTACGTAAGTACATATATGTATGAATATTATACATAAGTACGTATATACATACGTACATCAGTATGATAGTCAACATTTGAAAGGTATGCCTGTAATCTTGCATACAAATCTCTTATCGTAGGCATCCGGATAAGAACAAATCCCCGGGTGCTTCCGAGAAATTTGTGGAGATAAATGAGGCATACAAGGTTCTGTCCAATGCCAGAACTAGGAAACAGTATGATGGAGGGTTCACTGGTGGACACAGCTTCCATTTCGATCCCTTCAATATTGTCATCACGCCCTTCGCGAGAGCAAAGCCAAAAGATGATTCGATTGACTCTGATTTCTTTTTCAACACAGTTCTTCCTGGTAGCCACACACAGCCTTATCTTCTCTACTTCTATAGCTACAACTGTTTCTTTTGTGGGACTGTAGACAAGGTGTGGAGCAACTTCAAGGAGGTGTGTACATACATAAATAACACATGCACAGTAGAAACTGGTTAGGGAACACCCAGGATGCTCAGCAAATTTGTTTTGCTAAAAGTACAGTCGCACCTGATTTATCCCACAATGGTTTATCCGAAAACCTCACTCATCCGACCCTTCACAGCGATTCTCCATCACTAATTTGTATTTGATGCTATCTGATTCATTGTCCAACACCTGGTTTGATTAATATGTTTGATGGGGAACAGACGTGACCAGAGAAACAAAGGTATCTTTGGTTCATTGCAGTTAGCTGATGTTCTTGTTAAAGGATTGTGCATCAACCAATTTCCAGGATATTTATCAATAGTTTACATATTAGTAATTTGATTATCATCAGCATTGACGGTTGGCAGCCGTGGTTGGTGGTTGCCACATATGTGTATGTACACAAACTTTCTACAAGTATTTTCTTGTTAAAAGTATAAAGATGGTACTGTGTTCACAGAAATTATTGTTGTTAAGTGATTGATATTTCTTGTTAAGCAACACAGTGGAACGCTCTTAGTGCTAACTCTCTTACTGTGAAATTTTTCTTAAGATGAAATGTGTTTCAAGCTCAAGGGTAGAAATCAGTATGAATGGATTAAAGTTCTGTTAAGAGGGAAATTCTCTTAAGGTGAACATTTAAAGTGGTCCCTTGAGTTTAATCTTGGGAGAGTTCCTCTGTAATTCTTATTAAGCGACTTGTGTTAACAGTTTCCGCTGTATATACGCTATGTGGTAGGGACTGGTTCATTTGTGAAGTAGAAATGTGAACTACATTCAAATCATTGAATAGAACAATAGACAGTGAAACCTCTATAATAAGGACACCACTGGGACCACAGTAAGCTGTCCTGTACAGTGAAACCTCTATAATAGGGACACCACTGGGACCACAGTAAGCTGTCCTGTTCAGTGAAACCTCTATAATAGGGACACCACTGGGACCACAGTAAGCTGTCCTGTACAGTGAAACCTCTATGATAGGGATACCACTGGGACCACAGTAAGCTGTCCTGTACAGTGAAACCTCTTTAATAGGGACACCACTGGGACTACAATAAGCTGTCCTGTATATGGAGGTTTCATATGCACACATGTCAATGTGAGGGACTTCAGGTATTCTTATTTAATCTGGGGAACCTTTAGCCAGAGGCTACTATAAGTGGCACCCAGAAGACTTCAAATGGGACACAGCAATGGTGTCCTGTTAAAGGGGGTGGATGCATTTCGGAGGTGTCCCTAAATAGATGTTTCACTGTATTTCTCATCTAGATTAGTAGCCATTTATGGTAATTTGCACATCTATTATTTCACCTTCCTCAAAAGTTTTCATGTGCTCTTTGCTTTCTATTAGGGGTTACGCAATAGTGGAATTTCCATGGCAACAGTTCACCTAAGCACCATTGATATATCAAACTACGTTGGTGTACTGAGTGTACCATCCATTGTCCTGGTCATAGAGGAGACCAGTGTGGACTACAGGGACGCCTTCAACCCGTCAGTATCCAGTGTTCGCCGATTCATTCAACGCCAACTACCTCAGGAGCTGATATCAACAGTGAGGTTGTGGTAGCTTATGTACCAACATGGGCACTCTGTACAGAATGTGATGATTGATGCACACACACACACAAGCATGCACACACACACACACACACACACACACACACCCACCCACACACACACATACACACACACACACACACACACACACACACACACACACACACACACAAGCATGCACACACACACACACACACACACACACACACACACACACACACACACACACACACACAAGCATGCACACACACACACACACATACACACACACTTACACCTTGTGCACATGGATGTTGGGAGATCAATCTACTATCCCTCGCGTATCTGGCCGACATAGCTGATTAATGACACCCCTCCATGCTTGTCTGTCTGTCACCACATCTGTCCATTCCTCAAGCTGGATCCATGAAAGGTCTCCGCTGATAGTATCCACCCAACGTAAACTGACTCCCCCGGGTTGTGTTTTCTTCCCCACTGGTGTGTGGATTAGCCCTCCCCCCAGACAAACCCATTTCGGGGTTTGTCTGGGGGAGCAACCCTGGTTATGGAAAAATATCCTAAATGTAGCACACACGCACAATTGCAACAGACTGATCTGTGTACTGTATTCAGAAACTGCTTCAAGTGGCCTAAAACGGCCTCAGATACCACATTATGTGGTCTAAGAGCTAAAACGTTCCCTGGGAGAGCATACTCACACACACACACACACACACACACACACACACACACACACACACACACACACACGTACACACACCCCTTAATTAGCATAGTCTGCTATGATTCCACATAATATTATATATACATATATCTGCCCCTCTCCCCCCTCATTACATCACTATACTTTGCTATTGCCCCCTCATGATCACTATCCTGAAGGAAACCCTCTGCATACATATGTACAGATGTGAAGGTCCCCCTATCCAACCATTTACCCCAGATAAAACCCTGCTGGTGTAGAGCTGTGTGGATACATGTCAGTAAACGGTTTACATGGTTATTACATCTATGGCAGTGGCTTCACTGACTGTGTTATCAATTTCTGGACATTACTAATGTCTGTATATCCATTACTCAAAGTGGGAGGCAACTCTTATATTACAAGTATAGAAGATAGCAATTTATATCTGTATCATTTCTGTTCTGACTGTATAAATATAAACTTCACTGTACTGTGTGTACTTGTTATATATGGTGCACCTGTGTGTATGTACGTATACATACAGTACAAGTACCAATGTTTGATGTGTAGTGTATTACTGTGTGTTGTAAGTAGGACAAGATGACAGGCCGGCTAGAACAATCTCTCTTGGTAGTTTCTGTAGTGGTTTTGGTTAGTATAGGGCCGCCAGAACCATTCCGGCTGCTCTGGTCATAGCCAGACCACTTTTCAAACCCTTCTAGGAAAAGAATTATTAATAATGAAGAAAACAAAGATCCAATACTTAGTATATCAACGAAATGAATTACCATTTTCAAATCCCCTTTATAATGATGAATATACACCATTATAAAGAAAAAGAGATTGAAGTGAAGCTTCTATAGTTACACAATCGAGTTTTAGGCCCCATTTACACATATCCGGATACCTTTATAAACGTATACTTTTGAATGCGTTTACAACTTATTTACACGAAAACGTACGAAACGATCGATGTATGCGTTTATAGAGTATCCACTTAGGTATCCGTTTACGAAGTATCCACATTCGCTTATACGTTTTCGGCGTTTTCGTGTAAATAGTCGGTGTAAACGTCTTCAAAAGTATACGTTTACAAGGGTATCCGGATACATGTAAATGGGACCTTAAGCTTCTGTCACCTGTTGCGATCGCATCTGCTTCTTTCCGCAGCTATTTTGATACCATGTGTGATTGCATAGCTACTAATAGTCTATGGTATGACACTGTCTGTAGTGTGAAATAGAATGGCTATATGTCGCTTTGACTGACTGTTGAATATGCCTTGTAATGCCACCAACATGGCGCTGCATGTATTAGCTAGATACTTATATGTTAGTTTATATGTTATTAATTTTATATATGTGTTGTTGTGAGATTTTAACGGTGGTTGCATGGCCTGATCACTTTGAAATTGCTTCCTCCGGGCCTGTAGTAGTAATGGCAATGATCCTGTAAGAGACAGAGAAAGGATATTATATTGAGTGGTGTACAGCAGGGACTTGCCTACCAACATTTCTGAGGCAATGTATGTACATAATGTAATGTATATGCTGGTATATACTATGGAAATTGCTGAACTTTAAATATCAATTCCATTATCATACACCCAGCAGGTCACTGATGGCTTGGCAGGGAAGTTACGGACATTGCGTGCATGAGTGAAGGGGTCTGATTCCCCCTCTGACACAATTTTTACCTTTTTTTTTTTTCTATTGGGACTATGCAAACAGCATAACTATAAATGGCACTTTTAATAGTCTATAGCCAGAAGGTCCCTGATGGTGTAGCGGTTAGGTGACTGCGCTTCGGTGCTGAGGTAATGGGGTTCGTTTCTCGACCCTGACACGGATTTATCAGATTTTATCTGAAAAAAAATCCCGTCCCTCAGTGGTCAGTTGCAATACCCCTGTACAAAGAACCGTATGGGGGGAGCTTTGGGTCTCGCAGCTGGTCTCCCACACTGAAGCTGTCTTCTCAATATCCTTGAGAATGTAGTACTATACTCCCTCTCCGTGAGGGGACCTCTTTTCTTTTTTTTTTCTTTTTTTTTTCTTTTTTTTTTGATGTACGGTGAAGGGACTATGGGTTTGAATGTCTGTGACTTGGGTTTATGGGATTTTCTTCTATTCACAGGAGTTGTGACAGGTTATATATATGTAGCATTTGATATACAGTGAAACAGTGAACTTGCTATTCAGGAAACTTGAAAATCTGACCATGGACTCCTGTATAATTATAAACCGGTTGTGGTCCCAAATTTTCATACACATATGAATTAATGATATCTATATATTATCATATGAATGATATATATAGATAGATAGATAGATAAATAGATAGATAGATAGATAGATAGATGGATAGATATTATATGAATGATATATATATTATGATATAAATTTCCCTGGGGGTAACTCTGGAAAATCAGGACACCTCTGTAGTCAGGACACTTTTGGGTCCCCAAGGGTCCACCTTATACTGGTTCCCCTGTGTAACCAGAGGAGGCACCGGGTTGGTGATGAGTTGACTAGGTTTTAGCTTCAAAGAGTGAGGGTTTGAGCTCAGTTCAACTTCGAAGGAAGTAGCCATTTCCTTGAAGTTACAATTTCTTTCCATTGTGAACCAGACCATAAATAAGTAATGTTTTATGATCCACGAAATTTTTACCCCACAAAAATCACCTACTATATTGTATCACATTATCAGGCCTAAAGCTAAAAATTATCCTGGGGGAGCATACCCCAACCCCCCCTGATATAGACAGCTATGGTTCCACATATAATCTGCCTCTCCCCCCATTACATTACTATACTTTGCTGTTGCCCCCTCAGGATTACTTTCTTGTATATACTGACGTGAAGGTCCCCCCCCCCCCATCTAACAATTTGGCCCCAGATGAAACCCTGTATTTTCCAGTGAAGCATCCATTATCGTATACTGTAATGAGTCAACTGAATGTACATTCAAATCCATCACTTGCTCTTCATTGCTTCCTTGGCAGATAAGAAGAGACAATCTTCAAACTTTCATCAATTCGTCAATTGTGGATAACAAACCCAAAGTCCTGATAGTCTCCGCCCAACCACACCCCTCACTCGAGCATCAGCTACTTGCCATGAAGAAGAGATACATGATGTCGTTTGGTTTTGTAACAACAGCTGGAGGAAGGAACGGCCATCTCGTTGCAGAGCTGAGTGTCCAAGCTGGAAAGGAGACTATTTTAGTGTACAAGGAAAATCCAAACAGAGCCTTTGCACAGCGTTCTGTGAGTTTTGGTTCTGTTTCTTGTGCACACACATCTTCTGTGCATGTACTGCTTGTAGTGTAAATGCTGTATGTATGTACTCACATACAACATGCACACGCACACACACACACACACACACACACACACAAGCACACAAACAAGCACACACACAAGCAGCACATACACACACACACACGTATGCACATGCACACATGCATACATACACACACACACACACACACACACACACACACACACACACACACACACACGCAAGCATGCACATGCACGTGTGCGTCTTGGTGTTCTCACATGTAAGCCATGTTTTCTATTCACACCACCAGGCCCTATCAATCAGTGAGATGGTGAAGTTCTGTGAGAAACACACACTTTTGGAGGTCCCACGGTTGTCATCCAAAGAATACTACAAGAGAATGTGTCACACACCTAGGTCAGTGTATGTGCTGTGTGTACATACATACATACGTATGTGTCACTGTGTGTGTGTGTGTGTGTGTGTGTGTGTGTGTGTGTGTGTGTGTGCATGCGCATGTGTGTGTGTACATCGTGTGTGTGTGTGTGTGTGTGTGTGTGTGTGTGTGTATGTGTGTGTGTGTATGTGTGTGTGTGTGTGTGTGTGTGTGTGTGTGTGTGTGTGTGTGTGTGTGTGTGTGTGCATGCGCATGTGTGTGTGTACATCGTGTGTGTGTGTGTGTGTATGTGTGTGTGTGTGTGTGTGTGTGTGTGTGTTTGCATTTGCTTGTATACAAGTGTATATGTGTGTTCATAACCCCATGCACCTGTTGTACTCTATGATTCTCATCAACTTTTACTAAATAATTGCATTCTTCCACATATGTGTACAGTGGTTGTAGTCTTCTGGTAGTACCGGGAAATCCTGGAGACTATTTCTCGTTGCACATGCAAGTGTGGAGAAAGACCTTCGTTGGGGGAAACGGTCTCGCTCCAGCCAAAGGCTACATCGATGCTTCGAAGCAGGGGAACTTTCTGAAACGACTTGGTCTGTTACCCTTGTCACATGAAACCTGTGCGGACGGAGTGTCATCATCTTGGAAGGTGAGTCGCTGAGTGTGGAATACTGGGATACAGTGAAACCTCTCTAACCCAACACTCACTGGGGCTAGAAGAGGTGTCAGATTAGGAGGTTGTCAGATTACGGGATGACTCTTACTATACTAAAGTACATATGGTGTTTGTACCTCGTCAAACGATTGAATTAGAGAGAATGTCGGATTACAGAGGTTCCACCATACTTCTATTACTGTTTTCACATGGGCACCTGAAGTGAATTGAACTCGGGTTATTTTAACCTGGGTTCGACTGGCATAGAATATTCCCCTACACCACTCTGCGGGTAGTCTGGTCTGGTCCACTACCACTCTGCGGGTAGTCTGGTCTGGTCCACTACACCACTCTGAGGGTGGTCTGGTCTGGTCCACTACACCAATCTGCGGGTAGTCTGGTCTGGTCCACTACACCACTCTGAGGGTGGTCTGGTCTGGTCCACTACACCACTCTGCGGGTAGTCTGGTCTGGTCCACTACCACTCTGCGGGTAGTCTGGTCTGGTCCACTACACCACTCTGCAGGTAGTCTGGTCTGGTCCACTACACCACTCTGCAGGTAGTCTGGTCTGGTCCACTACACCACTCTGCAGGTAGTCTGGTCTGGTCCACTACACCACTCTGAGGGTAGTCTGGTCTGGTCCACTACCACTCTGCGGGTAGTCTGGTCTGGTCCACTACACCACTCTGCAGGTAGTCTGGTCTGCTACAACTGTCCCACTTATGCGAAGAGGGACAGTCGATGTACATTATGTACAATAAGTACATGTTGTTCTATATTTGTCCATATACTGTAGGTGGTGCTAATCAGGCATGTGAAGAGCCGGGTGATGTTTGCTGTGTCAGCATTTTGTCCTGAATCAGGTGCAAGTGAGATGGACGGAGTGCCCTCTGTGAAGTGGATGGAT
>CAUJGJ010000208.1:1251073-1253573 GCA_963170055.1 Halisarca cf. caerulea | reverse complement strand
TAAAAGGGGTATTAGAGAAGCGCCCACGCCAGACCAGAATTTCCAGGGCCAGAATTACCGTGATAGATCCCGAAATAGACACACACACATGTTGGCTTTTGTTTGACAGTATCAACTACATGCAAATACATGTTACCGCATTTATAATTGTTACCCGTCCCATTTAATATTTTGTCCTCTTCATCTTTAGAGTTCTTCTGACAATTTGGCTGCCTCCATATATGTTTGTCCACATCGGTCTGATTTTGTTGATTGTTTGGGCTGCACACGACAAGAAAAGTGCTTTTGCAGTTATCATGGTTTGCACTTTGTGTGTGTGTGTGTGTGTATGTGTGTGTGTGTATGTGTGTGTGTGTGTGTATGTGTATGTGTGTCTGTGTGTGTGTGTGTGTGTGTGTGTGTGTGTGTGTGTGTGTGTGTGTGTGTGTGTGTGTGTGTGTGGTATGTGTGTGTGCATGTGCACACGTGTATATATGTGTGCATGTGTGTGTATGTGTGTGTGTGTGTGTGTGTGTGTGTGTGTGTGTGTGTGTGTGTGTGTGTGTGTGTGTGTGTGGTATGTGTGTGTATGTGTGCATGTGCATGTGTGTGTGTGTGTGTGTGTGTGTGTGTGTGTGTGTGTGTGTGTGTGTGTGTGTGTGTGTGTGCTTGTACATGCATGCATGTGTGCACATGCACACAAGTATCTGGTATGCATGCACGTCAACATATACGCAGTAAGCTATCTTACTCATAGTGATATTGGGTGGGCCATTTTGTTCTCTACTCCATATGTACTGTTTGTACATACCCATACTCACCTAGTATTACTAATTGCTCATATCTGTATAGCGCTAAGTTTTCAAGGAACTAAACTTTCGTGGTTGGCCACATTTGAAATATTACCAGAAATAACTTTTCAACTTTTGCAGGTCTGTCATTCAGCTGCTACCTACCAAACAGTGCATCAATTTTTCGCAGTGCACATATGTTGCGCTCCAGCACTCATATTCGAAAAATGCGAAGATTAAGCTCCTCGAAAATTTAACGCTTTACGGTACTCCACTTTCATGTGCTGTATCCGTGTAATGATTTTATAATTGAAGCACTGTAATATTGTTGTGCACTTAATGTATTGTGTGTATTATGTTGTGATAATTTTCTACCTCTCTCTCTCCTACTTTCTTCTAGTACATTATTTGCCTGTTCATCAGCTTCATGATTGACATCATATCAATAGCATATTATTTTAATAGATTTTCAGGTGAGTACAAGTCTGTGTTTTCAGTGCTGTATCAATCATTTGTATATTGAATTGAATTAAATCACCATATTTATTAATTGTATTCTCTTGTACCCACAGAAGGGGATTCCTTGTGGCAGTTCACTGCAGCGTATCCCTTGTTGCTTGTGCTGTATTTGTGTAGAGTGTGTGCATGTGCTACAGTACTTGCAGTACAATAGAACTTGGATGGTAGGTACCCTCAAGAGAAGGCAAAATAGGTGCTCACTATCAGAGGTACTTACTATCCAAGGTGTTTTCACTGGCATTGCATGAGGTAGGAACAGAGCAATGAGTAGTCTTACTATCCAGGAGTGCTTCCTCTCCAGGAGTACTCACTAACCCGGGTACTTACTAACCCAGGTACTTACTATCCAGGAGTACGCACTAACCCAGGTACTTACTAAAAGAGTTTCACTGTATGGTATGTGCTTTGCGGATTTCTGTGTGTACACGCAGCCCTGTAGCATAAGTGTACTGGAGTCCCGAACTACGGTAGTATGTATTAGTACAGTGTTATATAGCATTAGTATAGTATTATACAATATAAGTATAGTATTGTGGAATGTAGCAATAGTATAGTAGTATGTGCATGTGTACAGGTATTAACCTGTGTCTGACTCATTATTGTCTGAACAATTTATGAACATCAGAACTGCTTTTTCTTAATTCACCAACTAGTATGGCCATTCTGCACCTGCTTACAAAGGTAAGTGAATCACATATCAGCAAATCAAAGCTGTACAGTAGAACCCTCTATTCCGGACACCTTGGGACCAGAAGGACTGTCCTGATGCTGAAATGTCCTCGTTTCAGGGGTTGAATTTGTACTACGGCAAAGCATGATGAGTATTTGGTTCCAGTGGCATGTGTCCACATAAGAGGGGTGTCCACAGGTCGGGGTCTGGATTAGAGGAGCTCGACTGTATTACTCTTATTGATTATAATAATTGTCTAAATGCATATTATCGTATGTACTCAAATTGAATTTGCAAAACAATTTTCCAAATAATATTTGATATTATACACAATGTTGGCCTGCGCTCTTGTTTAGTGGATATTTGCTTATAGAATTTCTAAATCAT
Organism: Halisarca cf. caerulea; assembly: GCA_963170055.1. NCBI lineage: Eukaryota > Metazoa > Porifera > Demospongiae > Chondrillida > Halisarcidae > Halisarca > Halisarca cf. caerulea. The sequence continues at coordinate 1,251,227 of CAUJGJ010000208.1, read as the reverse complement.
TAAAGGAATTGCTCCTGCTCATGTACTGCTCTCTCTCAGTGATTCTTGGGACCTAAAACTATTTCCACATGCAAACAGAAATGTGTTGAATTCAGTCTCTGCATGCATTCTGACTTTCTAACACATTGCTTATGGCACATCACTTTTCTTACAC
>CAUJGJ010000208.1:1231073-1246073 GCA_963170055.1 Halisarca cf. caerulea | reverse complement strand
CACTATTGTCTGACTGCTAAGTTCATGTCCTCCATTGTTGGTGGATGTAGACACATGTACAGTTATCCTGGGGCATGCAGGTGGGCACTGGACCTACTGGTACCACTTCGCTGCCAATCTGAAAATAGTTTGTCTATTATCTATGGTCAAATAGTGCTTTGTAGACTATGCTATCATGAATATGCATGTGAATAATGGTTGATGTTGGTTCAGTTTTTTTTTTAAATTTAGTTGTCATTCATTCGTTTGTTCATTATTGATGGAAAACCCCATTACCACAGAACTGGTGTTAACTAGGGGTCAACATTGCATACAAAATGAGTGTGCATAGTGCTGCAATACTAAGTATAATATATGAACTACTATAGATAATAAAAAACTCTAATAATTCGAGAATAGTGAAAGTGAATAAAAATTAATCATGTATTTTGAGTTAGTTTCCATTTCATTTGAGTGTGTGCTTATTTCTAATCAAATATTTTGTCTTATTTACTACCATGACAGCCTTTGATGGGATTGTATGCTTTAGTGGTGTTGGTGGCACGAAGAGGGTCTCTGAAAATGCCCTTCAAAGGCAGAGATGCAAATCTAAATAGCAACACTGGAGAAGAAAGCCATTAGAGCAAGGAATCCATGAATGAATACCCAACTGTCATTTCTTAACTTATTGAACTGTTTGCAATTGGGGTGGAAATCGAAGATCTCAGTAAAGTTGGCAGGATCAGATTTATTCCTTTGCCACTAACTTCAACTGAAAGCTATGTATATTTCTTGTATGTGTATATAAATGTATGTGTTGTGTATATAGGCTCTCATGTGTATATTATATTCTGTATACACGGTATATTTTTTATAACTTACAGCAATAATGCACGCGACGGCGACTCCATTTGTAGATGATGTCATCGTCACGTGCTTCGCCTGAACTGACTACTGTACTCTCTAGATTAGCGCGTGGTCTTGTCTCTGTGTTAACGGTTAAAATCAAGCTCGAGATCCCTTCGAACTGGTCAAGTATCCCTTAGGTTAATCGTCATGCCCATTAACATAAATATCCCGAACATCCCGAATTTACCCATAGCGGTGAGCGACAGCGTTTTGCATGTTTACTCCTCTTCACAGCATGTTGTCCTACTAGTTTATAATTAACATGGACGCTCTTTTCTATGACTGTACGCATGTCTATGGCTGTATGTCTGTAGATCTACTAGGTATTCTTACGACAGTGTACGTACGTGTTGTTGATGTACGTATAGGCATCCACCACAGACCCGGCCGGCCCGTAACCTACATGATATGTGTTGGGTGTATGTCAGTTTGGCCCGTAATTAGAGTAGCCAAAAATGGCGCCAATTTCTGTCGAAAAATATTGTGTTACCTTCGAGTAATTATGTCAACTGTTCGCTTCCCTGGGATGCTGTTATGGTTATTTGTGGACTTAAAATGTTGATTTGTAGCAAACAGTGATACAGTGTGTTGGTTCTGTATTGTGTGTTCTCTAAGCATGCTGTATGCACGCACACACACACACACACACACACACACACACACACACACACACACACACACACACACACACACATACACTAACACCAGTACACACACACACACACACACTCACACTGAGCCGTGCCACGTGTCATCTTTGCATGCTGTTCCCATGTCCTACTGCTTCATTCTCTCTTGTGTAGCCTTTGGCTGTAATTCATTTTGGATTCACTGGATTGTGAGTTGTACTGCATTTTGTTGTGGGGCTATGGGAGTATATGTCAGTGATCGTAGCCATGTTTATCTCCTTTGAACATTGTGCCATTTTTATCACCAAAAGCAATATTTACCTGTCTATAGAGACCACTGTAGTCTGGTCTGTGGACCACCTCAGTAGTACTAGCACACCTCTGTGTAAGGACCATCTGTCTATAGAGACCACTGTAGTCTGGTCTGTGGACCACCTCAGTAGTACTAGCACACCTCTGTGTAAGGACCACCTGTCTATAGAGACCGGTGTAGTCTGGTCTGTGGACCACCTCAGTAGTACTAGCACACCTCTGTGTAAGGACCACCTGTCTATAGAGACCGGTGTAGTCTGGTCTGTGGACCACCTCAGTAGTACTAGCACACCTCTGTGTAAGGACCACCTGTCTATAGAGACCACTGTAGTCTGGTCTGTGGACCACCTCAGTAGTACTAGCACACCTCTGTGTAAGGACCACCTGTCTATAGAGACCGGTGTAGTCTGGTCTGTGGACCACCTCAGTAGTACTAGCACACCTCTGTGTAAGGACCACCTGTCTATAGAGACCACTGTAGTCTGGTCTGTGGACCACCTCAGTAGTACTAGCACACCTCTGTGTAAGGACCACCTGTCTATAGAGACCACTGTAGTCTGATCTGTGGACCACCTCAGTAGTACTAGCACACCTCTGTGTAAGGACCACCTGTCTATAGAGACCACTGTAGTCTGGTCTGTGGACCACCTCAGTAGTACTAGCACACCTCTGTGTAAGGACCACCTGTTTGTAGAGACCACTGTAGGCTGACCTATGGACCACCTCACTGGTACTAATACACCTGGTCGCCAGAGTGGTGTCACTGTAGTAGAGGTTATTTCCTGTGTTTTCTGCAATTATGTGACCTGATCAGGTATTATATTGTTCCTTGTTATAGCTTCTGTATTGGGAGGATGTCTCAGGATCTAATAGTAGAAATTGCATAATATATTGCCTCACCTTCTGTAATCCTAGCAGATTAGATTTATTGTCTACTCCCCCCCCCATCCTTCCCTAATGAAATCTTCCCGCCCATCCTTCTTGAATAAAATCCCCCTCCCCCCTCACGAATCTGTGGGACCATATTTGCTTATGTACATGGATAAATGGCTGTGCCCTCTTTTGCATGAGCACTTTTCACCTCCCTACCTCTCTTGAAATAGTTTCTAACTTTTAAGCTTGGCTGAATGCACTTCAAGAGTTGGATACAGTGGAACCTCTCTATAACAGACACTTTGGGACCTGAAAAACAATTTATTATACAAAGATTTCCACTATTTGGAGATTATACCGTACGTTGGGAAATTTTCGCGGCTAATAAATTTCGTGGTTTTCGTGGTTCAAAAGGATCCGCCAAATTATTCATCAGGGGTATCAGGGTATCTTATTTAGACTGGGAAGCCTTTAGTCATGGGCTATTCTGACAGGCACCCAGTAGAAAGAAGAAAACAAAACAATACTAGAGAGATCATGTACAAGGTGATACGAAGGTGTGTCAAGTAGAATAAAAAAAAGGTCAGCACATCTTGAGGAAAAGGCTTGGTAGTCTTGTAGCTCTCTGACACTGCTTGGGAGAGATCTCCATAAGGATGCACCAGTGAAACTGAACGCCTTTTGTCCGTAACAAGACTTTGTAGCTGGGAGGTTTAATTGCCTAGATGAAGAAGACTGTGTGCAGTATGAGGAGCAGGGAGCAGAAAAAATCTGGGAAAGATAGGGGGATTGGGCAGACAGACATTTGAAAACAGACTGAGCAAGATGAAGTTTCCTATGGGAAGAGAGAGTGGAAAAACCTAACTCAGAACGAGCAGCGGAAGCAGAGGAGCGTCTGTTCCTATGTAGAACGGTACGACATGCAAAGTTCATCAGTGTTTCCAAACGAAGAGACTGGGATTTAGTGTAACTGGACCAAATGACATCACAATAGTCGAGATGAGGAAGAATGTAGGAATTGAGAAAAAGAAGCAGGAGGGGTCGAGGAAGGAAATACGAAAGACAGCGAAGCAAGTTCAGACCACGGGAAACTTTGTTGCACACCAAGTCGATGTGGTCAGACCAAGTAAGGGATTCATTGACAACCACTCCAAGGAATCCGTGAACTTTAATGAAAAAATGGCTGCTGATGGGATCGTGTACCGCTTTTGTTTACAGAAATTGTTTGCATGCAAAAATCGATCGCGTACAATGTAAATTGATTAGATTATTAGTTTACCTTTCCTTGGATTCGCTTTTTAAGCTTAAGGAATGTAGCTACATATGTATCTTCACCAATAGTCTTCAAGCTTCCGCAACGTCTACGCCTAACTGCTAAGAGGACTACATTCCACCTGCTACATCTTAGTGGCTCATTCTTGACAGATTGAAATACTAACTACACCTATAGGATAAACAAAGAAAGACACAATTTCGTTCATTGGGAGAGGCAAACGCTTAGAAAACAAGAAAAGACCTTTCGTTGCATTATCTGCAGGCAGAGCCCGCAAATTTATTTATCCATGAAAATTTATGACCCCCAAAAATGAGGCAAGCCACGAAATTTTTGTACCGCAGAAATTTCCTAACATACGGTATGTGTCACTATCTATGTATCTGGACCCACACAAGCAGTCTGTTGTAGAGAGGTTTCTGCTATTAGGGGAGTTAGTTATAAGAGGTTTTATTGTACATCACATAACTCTACAATATTTTGTGTGTCTTCAGTATACCTTCTATGTATTTGACTGTGTCTGCATTTGCTTATGTGTAGAGTCCTACTGTATCCACTATGGCTGCCACAGTATGCGTTTGTTCACCTGGGTTTGATCCTGATGGTACTCTGGGCAGCTCATGACAAGCAGAGTGCTCTAGCAGTCATAATGGTATGTACATTGTGTGTGTGTGTGTGTGTGTGTGTGTGTGTGTGTGTGTGTGTGTGTGTGTGTGTTCGTGTGTTTTGTGTGTGTGTGTGTGTGTGTGTGTTCATGTGTTGTGTGTGTTGTGTGTGTGTGTGTGTGTGTGTGTGTGTGTGTGTGTGTGTGTGTGTACGTGTGTGTACATGTGTGCTGTGTGTGTGTGTGTGTGTGTGTGTGTGTGTGTGTGTGTGTACGTGTGTGTACATGTGTGCTGTGTGTATGTGTGTGGGTGTGTGGGTGTCACTGTGTGTGTGAGGGTGGGTGTACATATATGCATGTACTATACGTGTGGTTAGTATGTTGTGTTTTCTGTATTGTTCTGTATCCAAGGTGCGCTGCACTATGAGCACTTTGTACATCTTCCTCTCCCGTTCTTCAGTACCAGATTTGCCTGTTCATCAGCTTCATTGTAGACATCATTGGCTTGGGATACTACTTCAGAACTTTTGATGCTCTACGAACTACAGCAGGTGAATGTAAAGTACAGTAGCTCACGGTAGTTTTGTAACACTTGAAGGAATATTCTGGTTTAAGAAACATTGCTCAAAACTATGTACAGTGGAACCCTCTATTCCGGACACCTTGGGACCAGAAAGGACTGTCCTGATTGTTGAAGTGTCCTCATTTCAGGGGTTGAAGATGTACTTTATCGTCGCATAGTGAAGAATTTGGTTCCAGTGGTATGTGTCCGTAATAGAGGAGTTTCTGCAATTTAGGGGTCTGGATTAGAGGGTTTCCACTGTATACGAATCCCAAGACGCCTTAGTGTATTTCACATGTTGATTGACTATTCTACACACACACACACACACACACACACACACACACACACACGTACGTACGTACATACAAGCACACACAAGTAGAGGGTGGAACTTGGGATTTACTGCTACTTGTACTGCAGTGGATGTAGGAGCACTATATGGTGAGAAAATTTCTGGGACAAAATTACATGAATTTTTAGTTTGTAATTTCTAGGAATTGTTATTATCTCACATGCTTTTCGTTGCTTAATCTGCACATTTTTAAGGCTCATTTTTGAAAATCAGACCTTTTTCACCTTATTTATGAGGATTCACTATTTTTACCTGTCACTCACCATTAAAATGATGGGTGGCATACATGAAGAAGTTCGAGGTAAAGGGGAGGTTTCGAGAATTTTATCGAATTGTAAGAGAAAATATGAAAATGAGACATGAATTTTCATTCTATGTGGTGACTTTTTTCCTTTCCAGAGGGTCATTTTGTTTGTGACAGGTCCTCTACACATTGTATCTGCTACTTATGTTGCTCTTCTCTGTACTTCATCCTATTTTATTGTCTTCTCTTCCATAGGCTATGCTTTGTGGCAGTTCACTGCAGCGTATCCTTTAGCTTTGAGTTTTTGGGTTTGACCAAAGTTTCTTTTAGCGGGAGGGGGCTCATCCCCCTTCCCCACCCCCTTCAAAATGTCAGTTTCACTGTATTTAGTCTTTTGAGCTAAGTTGAGTTCCAGTCAGTTATCACTGATTCAGACCTTGGAATTATACCAGTTACGAACGTACATGTGTGTGTGTGTGTGTGTGTGTGTGTGTGTGTGTGTGTGTGCAAACATTGCGTGAAGGAAGACATGTTTATTTCAGCAAGCCTTAGGAAGGTCCAAGAAGCACTTGGTGTAGAATTGTTCTTGTACTGTATATATTTTGGTAGCCAGGTGTGTGTGTGTGTGTGTGTGTGTGTGTGTGTGTGTGTGTGTGTGTGTGTGTGTGTGTACATATGTGTGTGTATGTATGTGTGTGTGTCATCACAGGAGTGCTAGGTACTTCTGTGTAGGAATATCTTTTCTGCTTTCCTTAATTTCTCTTTCAGTATGGCCATCATCCACCTCCTTGGCAAAGTAAGTGATGTACAGTGAACCCTCTCTACTCTGAGCCTCTGTGAATCAGTCATACCGTTTGGTCCCAAAAGTACAGTCAAACCTTGTTATAATGAACCCTGGATGCAATGAACTCCCTGATATAACAAACATAGACCTTAGAATGTGCACCTATGTACTCTATTGTAAATGAACCCTGATATAGTGAACCCCCTGATATAGTGAACCTTTTCAGTGGTCCTGAGGGGGTTTGTTATAACAAGGTTTGACTGTAATCCATATATTGTTAGAGTGAGCCTGTCTATTCTGACCACCTCTCTAATCCAGCCAAACTTCATGGTCCCAAGGTGCCGGGTTAGAGAAGTTACACTGTGCTTGTTGAATCCAGCAGTCTGTGTGTGATACAACACTGTTGCTGTTGCTTCTGCGAAGTTTTTGTCGTGTGTAAAGTCTGCACATAGATACTAATGTATAGCAGTTTTCTGTGAATCTATAGAAGGACACCATTTGGACCACAGTATGGACTGTCCTATATAGTACATGGAGGTGTCCTTATTTCAGAGGTTTTAATGTATGGGTCAATATGAGTGATTTCAAATGGACAGAGCAATAGTGTCCTGTTACAGGAGATGGTTGCATTCATGAGGTGTCCTGTAGAGGTTTCACTGCATGTACATAGTTGAGGTATAGGCTGTGTTAGGTGTACACACACTCAGTGGACAGTTTCTGTCTTTCCTTCACTTTGCAACCATTGACATATCTGGCTCAGGTTGACATTTGTGACATTTTTGGCTTTGTTTGCACCAGGTAGTCTGGTGTAGTGGAGGGGTTTCCCTGCTACCATTTTATGGTGGAAATAGGTGTGCTGCACCAGGCTGGGTTCTAGGATGGTTGGATGGGTATATTGTACATTACCGGGGTACAAGCACTTTGTATATCATGTGTTAACTATGTCGTAACTAATGCTCTTCTATTTTGCTGAGTGATGTGTGCGTGTGTTTGTGTGTGCATGTGTGCGTATGTGCATGCGTGCATGCGTGCATGCGTGTGCGCATGTGTGTGTGTGTGCATGTGTGTGTGTGTGTGTGTGTGTGTGTGTGTGTGTGTGTGTGTGTGTGTGTGTGTGTGTGTGCATGTGTGTGTGTGTGTGTGTGTGTGTGTGTGTGTGTGTGTGTGTGTGTGTGTGTGTGTGTGTGTGTGTGCATTCGCATATGTGTGCGTGCGCATACGTGTGTGTGTGTGTGTGTGTGTGTGTGTGTGTGTGTGCTATTAGATGCCTAAATAAGGAAACAGACCACTACAAAAGCATTGATATGGCTGCTACGTATGTACAAACTACTTTTAGAACTTGTATTCAGTCTTTACCTACGAATGCACACAATAGCCTACTGACTTCATTGCTGCATTTTACATTATATACCTCATCTTACAACACTAGGATGATTAGAGTTGGTACCACGTTGTGGTAGATCAAGTAGTCACAGGTTGTGAGGTGGCTGTCTACCGTGTTGTACTTTCTCCTCATCACATGTGCTACATGGGGTGAATCCCCCTAAGATGAACACATTTAGAACATATTCAGTTTAGTGGGCCTGAGCGTCCGGACGATAGTGAAGCCTCTATATTGAGGACACCACTGGGACCATAATAAGCTGTCCTGTACAGTGGAATCTCTATAATAAGGACACCATTGGGACCACAGTAAGCTGTCCTGTACAGTGGAACCTCTAAAATAGGGACACCACTGGGACTGTAGTACGCTGTCCTGTACAGTGGAACCTCTGTAATAAGGACACCACTGGGACCATAATAAGCTGTCCTGTACAGTGGAACCTCTATAATAAGGACACCATTGGGACCACAGTAACCTGTCCTGTACAGTGGAACCTCTATAATAAGGACACCACTGGGACCACAGTAAGCTGTCCTGTACAGTGGAACCTCTATAATAAGGACACCATTGGGACCACAGTAAGCTGTCCTGTACAGTGGAACCTCTATAATAAGGACACCATTGGGACCACAGTAAGCTGTCCTATACAGTGGAACCTCTATAATAAGGAAACCATTGGGACCACAGTAAGCTGTCCTGTACAGTGGAACCTCTATAATAAGGACACCATTGGGACCATAGTAAGCTGTCCTGTACAGTGAACCTCTATAATAAGGACACCACTGGGACCACAGTAAGCTGTCCTGTACAGTGGAACCTCTATAATAAGGACACCATTGGGACCACAGTAAGCTGTCCTATACAGTGGAACCTCTATAATAAGGAAACCATTGGGACCACAGTAAGCTGTCCTGTACAGTGGAACCTCTATAATAAGGAAACCATTGGGACTATGGGGCAGACCGATGATGTTAAGTTGAAGGAAGTGGCTGCATTTTGGAGGCGATTTTAAATAGAGGTTTTGCAGTATTGAACTTCCACATATAAATTAATTTAAAGCTTGAAAACTCATCTAGTCTAGATACACCCCCAGATCAGTGAGGGCTAGTGGGGGGTTAGAAAGTTTTCATCATATGTGTTCTCTCCCTTCAGCCTTTGATGGGACTTTATGCTTTGGTTATTGTAATTGCCCGAAGAGGTTCTCTAAAGTTCTCACCTGACCAAGACTCAGGCTACACAAACATCGACAACGAGGGAGAAGGAGGGAAGTAGAGAACTGACAGCTGATTGATTGAGGGACGAAATGCTTTTCGTTAATACTAGGGTGTGTTTTTAGGTACTCACGGGTCAATTGCTTTTGTAATTGAAGCATGCAACATGTTCATTGAACTGTGATTAGCTGAAGTGGTGCGTGTGTTGGTGAACATGAACATTAGTGTATACTTGTGTGCATGTACGTACCTAGGACTGATGTAGCCTGTACTTGCTTCTTACACGCTTAGGAAACCTAAATCTATAATCTTCAGAGCTAATTTACAACACATTGTATAGATTTGAATTGTGAAGATTTGCATAGCAAAATCAGACAATCACTGATACATTTCAACCTCAGGGCATTTTGCCAGTCATCAAACTGAAATATATATGATTAAGACAAACATGAGAGCCCGTCCACAGTATATCAACGAAATCGTACCCAGATACAGCTATACAGTGTGTGTATGTTCATGAGTGGCTTATGTGCACACAGCATTCAGTATATATAATGAAGCCCGATATATAGCTACATATGTAGTTTAAATACTAGCAGGTGCAGTGCATGTGTATAATATGGATTTATAGTGACAATATTCAATTACCAGGTATACATGTGATCAGTGCTACATGTATATAATATGTATAATATAATAATATATATGTGTATAATATAATATGGATCTAGTGACAATATTCGATTATGCATGTGATCAGTGCTACATGTATATATTATGTATAATATATTTATATATATGTGTGTATATAATATGGATTTAGTGACAATATATATTCGATGTATGCATGTGATCAGTGCTTGTACAATGGGAATCTATTATACCACTCGATTAGATCGGAGCAATTACAACATATTTCTACAATATTATTATTATTTATATCCAAACTACTTACTCTATTCCAATATCTGAAATTTATATTGTCTGTATATACAATGAGTATCATAGAAACTGCATATTGTATTAGCGTAACCCTGCATGGACTAATATTAATAGTCTCAAAATATATTGCTTTTGTTGTGTACACCAGCTATATGTCTATAGCCTTTGTGTACAGTACAGACCTCTATTCCGGACACCAGCCTCAATTGGGATCGTGCGGAAGGGACTGCAGCATAGGTCCTGGTTGTGAAGGTGTCCTCATTTCAGGGGTTGAAGATCTACAATGGCGAAGTATGGAGAATCATTATAGCTATATATGTCTATAGCCTTTGTGTACAGTGCAGCACCCTCGATCGAGTATTCTGGACACCGGCCAGCCTCAGTTGGGATTGTGCAGAAGAGACTGCAGTATAGGTTCTGGTTGTGAAGGTCTCATTTCAGGGGTTGAAGATCTACAATGGCAAAGTATGGAGAATCATTGCTCTGTCTATAGCCTTTGTGTACAGTACAGCACTTCGAGTATTCTGGACACCAGCCTCAGTTGCATGGGATCATGCAGAAGGAATTGTACAAGTCCTGGTTTTTTAAGGCGTCCTCATTTCAGGGTTGAAGAGCCACTATGGTAAAGTATGGAGAATTTTGGTTCCAGTGGTGTGTGTCCATAGCAAGGTACATATCTGCATTGGAGGGTTCCACTATATTGCATGCAGTTCGTTGTTATTGGTTATACAATGGTCAGAGTACATTAATTGAACAATTCATTATTGCAATTCATGAGATAACATATCTCCAAATCAATGTTGAGCACTGAAATACCACAGTCACAACTAAAACAAAACAACATACAGGACAGAAGCCAAAACTGACAACACAAATACAAGGTTTTAAAAATTGATAAACTGTTCGTCCACACATCAAAAGTTTCAAAGTGTTAATGTGATACATCGAAACAGCGCACGACTGCTTCGTAAGTCAGGAACATGATAGCCGTGTTTGGTATGACTCGCATCAGATGAGCCATCATTCCTCCATAGAGTCCAGCACGACCTTCCTCCCTCCACACCCTAAGTAATGTTTGAAAAAATGATTTGTACTTTCTGTTGTGAGGATTACAACGTTGTCTCATCCTTGTACGAGCAACTTCATGTGGATAACAGAGTGTTGTGGCAACAACTTTCGACACTGACGAGGCGAAGATACACTCCAAAACATCTAGCTTGTCCGAAGTGTAGTAAGGTTTGTTAGATTGGAGACGCTTCTTCAAGTGTTCATATAACACAAAACAAATGGCTGTCTCTGAAACTCCAGCATATGAAGCTGAGAGGCCACGATAGAACCCTCTAATGCCATCTTCCCGCACGAGTTGCCTTACGCAGCCAGTGACAGTGAGTGCCCTTCCTCTGCTGGAATCAAGCTGCAGTCTCGTTTTCACCACCCAAATAGGGCTGGTAATTGTTGAGCCAACTACACCAGCGCTCAGAGCAGATGCCATATGCACTTGATGTGAATTGGGGGTAAAAATGCCATTGTACAGCTTCTTCGCTCTGTTGTACGTTGCGAAATAGATAGCCTTATTGGGCATAATCCCAAACAGGGTTGGGCACAGTCCCTTGTAAAACGCGCGAACTCCTTCCGAGAGGAAGATATGCCTGTGAATAGATAAACGAATAGTGAAATCACAACAGAAATGGCGATGGTAGTAATTCCTACCAAAAACAAGCGCTTTACATATGTTAACAAGCCAAACGAATTACCTTGCATATTGTCCCAGTACGGCGTATCGTTGGAAAATCAAAGAAGGTACGGTAGCTTCAACGGCGGCAGTACCACCACTCAGAGGTAAAACTTGGTATACCATAGCTTGGCCCACGGTACTCTGAAGTCTCGTTTTCAGTACTTCCAAAGGACAAGTCGCAAACGCACTTGTTGCGCCAGCCACTCTACGGAAGTAAAAATAACGATAGTCAAGCTGTGTACCCGCAAGAGACTAGCAAATAAAGACTACACTCACCCCCCAGCGATAAAGTGAATATATTCTGTCATGTTTATTTCCTTGAATGAAGGTGCCAGCTGCTACAACAATGACCGTGATTCTGAATGTGCCAACTGCAGTTGGATTCTCTGCTTCCTCTCGGAAGACCACTAGTGTTCATACCAATCGATGGAGACGGGGTGTTGGGCTAAAGGGAATCAGCTATCCCCTCCTGAAGATATTTTTGTGAAACATCTAGAAGGTACCGCGAACGCTTTTATACCCCTGTGCCTCGTGTACCCTGGCACGTGTTTTTCATGCCGAGTTCACGATGCTAATGAAGTCCCAAATAGGCCATGAATACTATTAAACCTTCTATGAATATTGTTATATTACCATGAATATCGTTATCCTCCCTGACCCCTTCGATAAATTTTATTTCGCTTTGGATAATGACAATTAGCATAGTAATTGTAGGGATATCCTCGCAAAGCAAAATGAAATGGAAATGGCGATTGTTTACCCTCATTATCAGTACGTTTATTTCTACATGTGACGTAGACTAGCTTATGCATGCTTTTTTGGGTACGTGCATTCTGTAAATATTTCTTCTGTTCCGTAGTCCTGGTTGGGTCTGCTTTTCTGCTGCAAAAATTAGTTTTCAGTCATGGAAACTTGCTGTTTAATGGAAGGAAGAAGGTGGAATCTGGCGAGCACGACATAGACTTAGGCTTGCTAAGAAGCTCCTTGAAGTTGATGATGGATGGACAGCGTAGCCTATATCCTAGCAATGTTCTTGACTATTGCAATGGGATCGATGCTCTGAGTGCAATGAGCGAAAGCAGTGTTGACGGGAAGTTATCTTTTAATGAAAAATCTGAATTTAAACTTCTACAGGCGTATGTATTATTTCGTCATGGTGATAAGATGCCTACATACTTGCGTTCAGACGTCATACCCATACCAAAGCTCAAATGCTCATTTCCTGGTGCGTTGCCATTGCAGTGGTCTGATCTAAACAGGTTTAAACTTGTTCCGCTCACAGATGGACTTACACTCAATCCCAGTCTACACAGTGGACCTCTCATTAAATGTCGATATGGTATTCTGACCAGTTATGGTTACTACCAGCAGTACTTTAATGGCCAGTACATCAAGAAGACTTATCCACAACTATTTTCTCGGCCAGGACTATTTGGAAGGTGGAGTGATTCCATATTTGTGCACAGTACCAGTTACGAAAGAACTCAGCAAAGTGCAGCTAGCTTCCTCATGGGTCTCCTTGGAGATGATGCCACCGATGTACCCATTCATGTATCCAAGGGGATAACCCTGTATGGATTACCTCCGGGATCCACCTCTGTATACCGGTGGTGTCCAAAACTGAGAGAAATAATAGCTAAAGAGTTGTCTTCTGGGGAATTTAAATCTGGTGAGATTTTCTTTTCGAATGTAACAGAACGTGTGGCAGCAGACATGGGAGTGTCCATGTGGAAAATTTCACCCAAAATCACAAGCCTGCACGATCAGATAATGGGAAGGGCATGTCATGGGATGCCCCTCCCTTGTGGAAAAAGGGGGTGCATTGACCAAAAATTGATGTCAGATATTGCAAACTATGCCAACTGGGCATCAGCGCACACCTATCCAATGGGTACTTCAGTACTGATGATGCAGCCGTTTATATATAACACGCTCTTTCAACAAATGAACCACGCTATTGAAATGGACAAGAAAGGAGACAGTAACTTTTTCAAGGCCCTTATCCATTTCTGCCATGATTCAACTTTATCTGCAATCATGGCTGCTTTAGATATTCCACAGAAGAAGATTGTACCTTATGCTGGTCATGTAACTTTTGAACTGTGGAAAAAGGAAACAGTTGTTTCAAAACGAACAGAGGAAGATTCTTGGTACTACTCGCCTTATTTCATACGAATCCTCGTCAATGGACAGACTGTGACCCAAGAGCTACAGATGAGCACTGCGGATTTTGAGCTTGCGCGAGAACTTCTAAAGTTCAGGTCTTGGAAGGATTACATTTCCAGTGGTAGATTTAGGAAGAAACAGAGCTATGATGAAGTGTGCGGCTTGAGTTCTCCGTCCACTGCAGAAGAGACCATCTCCATCCCAATATCGGAACAAGGTGGCGAATAGCGTTCAAGCAACGTACGTATTGACCGTGTATACATGTGCATTGTATGTACTGCATTCATCTGTACATGGTATATGTTTTGTGTGGGGGGATGGGCCTATATGTGTTAACTTGTACATTTTTGTACTTGCATGCAAAACTTCAGGGTTTTCAATTGCAAAGCAATGTAATGTGAATTTTACCATAATGTTACCACTACCGAACTAGCATTGTATTGTGTGCAGTATCAGTGTGCAAGTATAATTTTATACAGGGTACCCACCCATACTAGGTACTGCTCTATGCTTGTAGCCCCACCCAGCACAGATTTTCCGAGTGCTGGAGTGACCTTTCCAATGATGCGGTATTGTTTTCATAATGCTGTGTCACATGTATGGCTGCCTATGCACGTCAATGGCTTCAACCGCCACAGTTGTTATGTCACTTGTGTGGCTTCCCTGTACCCGCGTTGCTAAGGTGATCTGTTGATTGTTTACCCAAGCAAGCAGCGCTGTGGAACCGTGGTCTTTTATGACGCATTTTCCACTTTGTACTGTTTGTAAGGGTTGCTTCCAGATCAAAGAACAACTGGTTCAACCACGAGCTGATGTAAATATTTGTGTTTCAAGTGGTTAAATAATCTTTAGTTTTTATCCAGTACAAAGTACACTTCTAAACTGAATTGAAACCACCCATTTCTAATAACAATAATATACTCTATGATTTTCTTTTATTACAATACATGTTTGGGCTCAAGGTACTAGCTATGCACCATTGATGTCATGTCATTAAGACCCCTAACAATAAGATATACACAAGGTATTTCCTTCGGA
>CAUJGJ010000208.1:1193573-1211073 GCA_963170055.1 Halisarca cf. caerulea | reverse complement strand
ACACATATTTATGGCTCATTATGCATCAGAATACAAACTTCACTGTATGTGCTAAATGTACAATTATATACTAGTTGATACTGTATTCAACATGTTTTTACATTACATTGTATATACGTAGATATATTGTGTAGTGTATAAATATAATATGTAATTATATTTAAATGGGTACTATATGTGTGTGCTGTATGTGTGTGTGTGTGTGTGGGCAAGGGTGGATTAGTGGGTCGGATAACAGAGTGACTCTTTCCGTACTCAAGCATGATGAATGTACCTCATAAGATGGCCAGACTAGAGAGAATGTCGGACTAGAGAGAATGTCGGACTAGAGAGAATGTCGGACTAGAGAGATGGCCAGATTAGAGAGAATGTCGGATTAGAGAGAATGTCGGACTAGAGAGAATGTCGGACTAGAGAGAATGTCGGACTAGAGAGAATGTCGGACTAGAGAGAATGTCGGACTAGAGAGAATGTCGGACTAGAGAGAATGTCAGACTAGAGAGAATGTCGGACTAGAGAGATGGCCAGATTAGAGAGAATGTCGGATTAGAGAGAATGTCGGACTAGAGAGAATGTCGGACTAGAGAGAATGTCGGACTAGAGAGAATGTCGGACTAGAGAGAATGTCGGACTAGAGAGAATGTCGGACTAGAGAGAATGTCGGACTAGAGAGAATGTCAGACTAGAGAGAATGTCGGACTAGAGAGATGGCCAGATTAGAGAGAATGTCGGATTAGAGAGAATGTCGGATTAGAGAGAATGTCGGACTAGAGAGAATGTCAGACTAGAGAGAATGTCGGACTAGAGAGAATGTCGGACTAGAGAGAATGTCGGACTAGAGAGAATGTCGGACTAGAGAGAATGTCGGACTAGAGAGAATGTCGGACTAGAGAGAATGTCGGACTAGAGAGAATGTCAGACTAGAGAGATGTCAGATTACAGAGGCTTCATTGTATTCATTATTGTATTGACATAATGTACAAATATGTACTAGTTGATAAAGTATTTAACATGTTTACCATGACATTGCATCAGTGTTGGGGTCGTTACTTCTGAAAAGTAATCTCGTTACATATTACATATTACTATGAAAACTTGTAATGCATTACAGTTACATATTACTCAATAATAAGTGTAACTAGTAATAATATTACAGATTACATTCACTCCCGTAAACTATCCCCAAGTTGCAACCCAGTGAAAATTTTAACCCTCCTAAATGTGAATATAAACATAGCATGTATATAGGATCATTGAATGTTAGAATTGGATTTGGCCATTCGTGAAACAAATGTAGTAGATTTCACAACCAAGACAATATCTGCTGGTACACTGCAGATGTAGTGCAGCCCAGAGCACTAGTAATGTGACCATCTTACTAACAATTCTGCTCTCACTTATAGCCATTAATATAGCCACAAACTTACGCAGTTTTATAATTTGGTAATGCATTACTTTAACCACAGAGCTAATTGTAATAATAATAATAATTATATTACTAGTTGCAAGTCAGGTATTTACTAGTTATATTACTTAATTCCTGCAAAAGTAATAATATTGTACGTAATATATTACTTTGGTATTTAGTTACCCCCAACACTGATTGTATGCATAAATATTGTAAGTGTACAAATATAATATGTACTTATATTAAATGGTTGCTGTTTGTGTGTGCGTGCGTGTGTGTGTGTGTGTGTGTGTGTGTGTGTGTGTGTGTGTGTGTGTGTGTGTGTGTGTGTGCAGCCCTGCTGCAGTTGAGGCCACAGCTCCTTTAACCAATGGAATGTTTTTAGCCAAACAAGACGACATTTGTACACACACTACAGATTGCGTTACACACTTCACATAGCGATCGTGCTCTGCATGTACTGTACATGTAACACTGGTGTTCGGTTACCCTGTGTATATACATATATACACACGCATCGATCCACTGTGTCTACATGATGTGTGTGTGTACATTTATCGCCTGATGATGTCATACATCAAAGGAACCGCCACGCCTAGCACGCCAGTATATTATTATTGTAAGCGCCTCGATTGTCATAACAATTAATTTTTATCACTTAACACCAGAAAATTGGGTCAAGTTGCATACTTTCCGTTGGTACCCGACGAATCTATAAACATGCTGCTCTGAACTAGTACATACAAGCATAACACACACATTTACGGCTCACTATGCATCAGAATACAAACTATACTGTATGTGCTAAATGTACAATTATATACTAGTTGATACTGTATTCAATGTGTTTTTACACTACATTGTATGCATAGATATTGTGTAGTGTATAAATATAATATGTGATTATATTTAAATGGTTGCTATATGTGTGTGCTGTATGTGAGTGTGTGTGTGTATGTGTGTGTGTGTGTGTGTGTGTGTGTGTGTGTGTGTGTGTGTGTGTGTGTGTGTTTGTGTGTGTGTGTGTGTGTGTGTGTTTGTGTGTGTGTGTGTGTGTGTGTGTGTGTGTGTGTGTGTGTGTGTGTGTGTGTGTGTGTGTGTGTGTGTGTGTGTGTGTGTGTGTGTGTGTGTGTGTGTGTGTGTGTGTGTGTGTGTGTGTGTGTGCATCGATCCCTTCTGCAGTTGAGGCCACAGCTGCTTTAACCAATGGAATGTTTTTAGCCGAACAAGACTACATTTGTGTATGTACTTGTGTATGCAAGCATGGGTGATCATCTTCCATGTATAGACATACCTTGTATATAACCTCTGTGTGCGCGCTGCATCTGTGTGTGTGTGTGTGTGTGTGTGTGTGTGTGTGTTTGTGTGTGTGTGTGTGCGCGCGCGTGTATGTGTGTGTGTGTACGTGTGTACGTGTGTGTATGTCAGTGTTGTGGTAATGGTAATTAGTAATTGTAATCAATTGTAATTAGGTATACATTTGCCTGTAATGGTAATATAATTGTAATGGAGCTGTTTCGGTCTCAGAGTAGTTGTAATGGTAGTTGGTATTCTTTTGCTATTTGCATCAAATTACACAATTACCATGCAACTACTGTGATGGATATTGTGTATATCTGTGGATATATTTTGCCCTCTAAGAAGGTAGATTTTTGCTAGTCTGGGGCTATTTTCTGTGCTACAGTTAACCGGGTAGCTGGTGGAAGCGGGAAAATAACATCAATCACACGATTTAGATTACCACATATATGACATCTCGGTAAGGTGTAATAACCTTGGCAAGCATCCAAGAATAAATCTGTAATTAGTAATTGTAATTGCAATTGTAGAAATGTAGTTGCAATGGTAATTGATTACTTTAGTGGAGATCTGTAGTGGTAATGGTAATTGTAATGCTTTGATACCGAGATAATTGCAATGGTAGTTGATTATGATACCTCTGTAATGGCCACAACACTGGTGTATGTGTGTGTGTGTGTGTGTGTGTGTGTGTGTGTGTGTGTGTGTGTGTGTGTGTGTGTGTGCATGTGTGTGTGTTTGTGTGTGTGTACGTGTGTGTGTGTGTGTGTGTGTGTACGTGTGTGTGTGTTTGTGTGTTTGTGCATATGTGTGTGTGTTTGTGTGTGTGTGCATGTGTGTGTGTGTGTGTGTGTGTGTGTATGTGTGTTTGTGTGTGTGTGTGTGTGTGTGTGTGTGTGTGTGTGTGTATGTGTTCACTCCTGATCAATCGATTTGTGTATACAGGAACATACATTGTGTGGGATAGACAGCTCCTTACTGCACCTGGGATACCCTTGACCTGGGAGAATGTGGTGCAGGTGGTATTGGTACGCATTCTGCAAACACACATCCTACATTTTGTGTTCATGGGTACTTTTAATTTACGACACTAGATTCTCTCTTAACCAGCTCAAAGATTTGGACAAGTTGTACTGTACCAATTGAATACAGTTGCACCTCTGTAATCCAACACATTGACAAGTCCGACATTCTCTCTAATCTGACCAACTTCTGAGGTACGGTCACCATACAACAGTGTATAAATAGTCACCCAACCACCTCTGTACTGTAGTCTGTACAGTCACCATACTGCAGTGTACGAATAAACACCCAACCACCTCTGTACTGTAGTCTGTATGGTCACCATACACTGCAGTGTACTAACAGTCACCCAACCACCTCGATCTGTACTGTAGTCTGTACAGTCACCATACTGCAGTGTACGAATAAACACCCAACCACCTCTGTACTGTAAGTCTGTACGGTCACCATACACTGCAGTGTAGGAATAGACACCCAACCACCTCTGTACTGTAGTCTGTATGGTCACCATACACTGCAGTGTACTAACAGTCACCCAACCACCTCGATCTGTACTGTAGTCTGTACAGTCACCATACTGCAGTGTACGAATAAACACCCAACCACCTCTGTACTGTAAGTCTGTATGGTCACCATACACTGCAGTGTACTAACAGTCACCCAACCACCTCGATCTGTACTGTAGTCTGTACAGTCACCATACTGCAGTGTACGAATAAACACCCAACCACCTCTGTACTGTAAGTCTGTACGGTCACCATACACTGCAGTGTAGGAATAGACACCCAACCACCTCTGTACTGTAGTCTGTATGGTCACCATACACTGCAGTGTACTAACAGTCACCCAACCACCTCGATCTGTACTGTAGTCTGTACAGTCACCATACTGCAGTGTACGAATAAACACCCAACCACCTCTGTACTGTAAGTCTGTACGGTCACCATACACTGCAGTGTAGGAATAGACACCCAACCACCTCTGTACTGTAGTCTGTATGGTCACCATACACTGCAGTGTACTAACAGTCACCCAACCACCTCTGTACTGTAGTCTGTATGGTCACCATACACTGCAGTGTACTAACAGTCACCCAACCACCTCTGTACTGTAGTCTGTATGGTCACCGTACACTGTAGTGTACTAACAGTCACCCAACCACCTCTGTACTGTAGTCTGTATGGTCACCGTACACTGTAGTGTACTAACAGTCACCCAACCACCTCTGTACTGTAGTCTGTATGGTCACCGTACACTGTAGTGTACTAACAGTCACCCAACCACCTCTGTACTGTAGTCTGTACAGTCACCATACTGCAGTGTACGAATAGACACCCAACCACCTCTGTACTGTAGTCTGTACGGTATGTGTTCCCCACAGAGTGTCGGAATGCAGAGGTTCCTCGTACCACCCTGCACTTCATGGGGTAGGGTGGACTGATACGCAGATATCACAACCACCAGATATACATACATGTGGGATCCTCCATATTGTG
Source organism: Halisarca cf. caerulea (assembly GCA_963170055.1). NCBI lineage: Eukaryota > Metazoa > Porifera > Demospongiae > Chondrillida > Halisarcidae > Halisarca > Halisarca cf. caerulea. The sequence continues at coordinate 1,205,847 of CAUJGJ010000208.1, read as the reverse complement.
GACACTCCCTACATGTGGATTCCAAGGTGTCTGTCAAGCTAGACCGTCCCCACATGTGGGATCCTCCATATCATGGACACTCACTGTATGTGGATCCCAAGGTGTCTGTCAAGCTAGACCGTCCCCACATGTGGGATCCTTCATATCATGGACACTCCCTGTATGTGGATCCCAAGGTGTCTGTCAAGCTAGACCGTCCCCACATATGGGATCCTTCATATCATGGACACTCCCTGTATGTGGATCCCAAGGTGTCTGTCAAGCTAGACCGTCCCCACATGTGGGATCCTCCATATCATGGACACTTCCTGTATGTGGATCCCAAGGTGTCTGTTAAGCTAGACCGTCCCCACAATCACCACGCAGAGAACAGATGCTTGCAGGATGGCATATAGCTCGACAGACCAAAGGTGTCCTTAATTGGGAGGTACAGCTGTATTAGAATTTATCTTGAAGACATGTTGCTGATCGAATGTCACAAGGAATATGGTAGACCAGCCAAAGAAATGCATGGGCTTCTGAAATACAGCTACCTCCTTTAATGGGACACCGTTGCTCTGCCACATTCAAAATCCCTCACATTGACAGGTGTACATTTAAACCCTCTGAAATAAGGACACCTCCATATACAGGACAGCTTACTGTGGTCTCATGGTACTTATGATAGAGGTTTCACTGTACAGGACAGCTTACTGTGGTCTCAGTGGTGTCCTTATTATAGAGGTTTCACTGTACAGGACAGCTTACTGTGGTCCCAGTGGTGTCCTTATTATAGAGGTTTCACTGTACAGGACAGCTTACTGTGGTCTCAGTGGTGTCCTTATTATAGAGGTTGCACTGTACAGGACAGCTTACTGTGGTCTCAGTGGTGTCCTTATTATAGAGGTTTCACTGTACAGGACAGCTTACTGTGGTCTCAGTGGTGTCCTTATTATAGAGGTTTCACTGTACAGGACAGCTTACTGTGGTCTCAGTGGTGTCCTTATTATAGAGGTTTCACTGTACAGGACAGCTTACTGTGGTCTCAGTGGTGTCCTTATTATAGAGGTTTCACTGTACAGGACAGCTTACTGTAGTCTCAGTGGTGTCCTTATTATGGAGGTTTTACTGTACAGGACAACTTACTGTGGTCCCAGTGGTGTCCTTATTATAGAGGTTCCACTGTACAGAACAGCTTACTGTGGTCTCAGTGGTGTCCTTGTTATAGAGGTTTCACTGTACAGGACAGCTTACTGTGGTCTCAGTGGTGTCCTTATTATAGAGGTTTCACTGTACAGGACAGCTTACTGTAGTCTCAGTGGTGTCCTTGTTATAGAGGTTTCACTGTACAGGACAGCTTACTGTGATCCCAGTGGTGTCCTTGTTATAGAGGTTTCACTGTATGCCATGTACAGTACATACATCTGTATGTACTAGCTATTGAGTGCCAAGTGTGATCATTAGCATCCACACATTAAATTACAAAAGAAGTTATGGGCATTATAGCTAGAAGTAGTGGCGGTTTGTGAATATAGCAAACGAATGCAGTACGTTGTGTGGGTGCTGTCCAACCTTACTACACACACACACACACACACACACACACACACACACACACACACACACACACACACACACACACACACGCATGCACGCACGCACACACACAACATACACACACACACACACACACACATGCACACAAACTTACACACACACACACACACACACACACACACACACACACACACACACACACACACACACACACACACACACACACACACACGTGCACTCACCCACCCACCCACCCACACACACACACACACACACACATATAATATTATGGAATCAAGGCTGGTTACTATGCTTATGTTGACGGATTATGTAGCAAGTCTAAGTACATGGTTGTGTGGGTTGAGCTGACCCACACAACCTACACGTGTGCTTAAACCTTGGAGTACCCCTAATAGGATAGTCAGTTGAACAAATGTGACAGGTCTTTGATGGCTAACATCACAGGGTGTAAGTTATCCTTGGAATGAACACAGATATCAGGTTGAAGACCACCTTAAGGGTTGTCTGCAAGGTTGGCACGGTAACCCTGTGTCGGTGACACCAGTGTGTACCACGCCCCGACTATGGATTGTGTTACACACTTACTAAGAATTGCAGGTGGTCCACATTGCGATCGTGCTCTGTATGTACTGTACATGTAACACTGGTGTTTGGTTACCCTGTGTATGTACGTATAGATACACACACATCCACTATCTCTGGTGTATGTGTACATACAGGCATATCACACATATTTACGGCTCATTATGCATCAGAATACAAACTTCACTGTTGTCCAAATGGTTCTTCATTATAGTATACAGGTCCCTCTGTGTCACCATATGCTTGACTATATTTTGCACCGGGAGGAACTTCAACATTGCGTGGTCCGTGACTTCATGCGTAGAGTGGGGGTGAATGTTTACTGATGTGTGTAATAGGCCAATTGGCTCACAAGTGCTCTACTGAATTGGAGGAAGGCATGGTGCATACACTCACACACATGGAGATATCTGCCCCCTCCTCCTCACTCAAACAGGAACGAGCACAGAAATATGCATAGAACGATAGAACCCGTCTATATAATGTACCAATCATGCAATACATATGATATATTGGGGATAGTTACCGGCAAAACTATTATCTTTTCTACAAAGAGTGCTCCTGATTTTCACCCAATGTGGAGGATTATTGAGTTTGACAGACCTTTAAAGTGGATTATTTTACATGTGTACATGCATAATACTCAGTATCGAAAAATCCTGGCTGATAAGGAGTTGGCGGATTGTAACAACTGTACAATATACAGTGTAACATCCAGAATCCGACACCCCGTGAGCCTCAGAATGGATGTCAGATTACAGAGGTTGTCAGATTATCCAGTGTTTCTTAGTACAGTCAAACATATGGTGCATGTACTTCAGAAGATGGTCAGATTAGAGAGAATGTTGGATTACAGAGATTGTTGGATTGTCAAGTATTAATCGTTAGTATGGTATTCTCTCCCGGCTGTATCTCTGAATACCGCCAGATTGGGGAGAATGTTGGATTATTGAGGTGTCAGATACAGAGGTTGTTGGATTATCAAGTAATTCTCAGTTTGGTCTACTATGGTAACTGTTCCCAGAATGCAGTAAGATTAGAGAGAATGCTGGATTATTGAGGTTCCACTGTGGTAGAACTCGTTTAATTAAGAATATCCAACCACTGAAGTAATGCATACAGTGGAACTTCCGAATAAAGGGCACTTTGGGGACAACCTTAATTCAGCTGATTTGTTCTTTAAAGAGAGACTGTCCTCTTTGGGAGATGCAAAGTGTTTTGGAACTATGGGGAGGAAATAATTGGGACCTCAAGTCTTGTCCTTTGTAGAGAGTTTAATAATACTGTGTCCTTATTTGGCAGAGTCGATTATCAGAAGTTCCACTGTATATATATATATATATATATATATATATATATATTCTCAGATATATAGTGAGTTTTCACAGATCCTTCACAGTCGTTTTGGAGAATCAAGCAACAGCAGATTCAGTGTCACGGATCAGCCACATCAATGTGCATTATACATGTACATACATACGTAAGTACAGTTGAATGAACTAACTTATATGTGTCCAACTAATAGCGATGGAACGATTTCGGAGATAACTAAAGCACTTGGTAAATGGTAATTTATCTTAATGCATCAGAACCTGTATTATCTGACACTCTGTGGCCGGGAAGCAAAAATGTTGGATTATCAAGGGCATGACTCTTCGCACACTTCAATGTGATAACCGTACGTTAACTCAGAGATGGTCAGATTGGACAGAGTGCCAGTTGTGCACAGTGAAGCCTCTGTAACCCAACACCTCTGTAATCCGACATTCTCTCCAATCCAACCATCTCATGAGGTACAGTCACCATATTAAAGTATGCTGATGATCACTCTGTATAGTCCAATTGCAACATCTCTATAATCTGACACTTTTTTCAAGTCCCATTGAGTGTCAGATTATAAAGGTTTCACTGTACAGCGATGTTAGACCACAGACCCTCTAAACTACGCAGTTTAGAGGGTCTGTGGTTAGATCATACAGGTTCCACTATAGCCAGTGAAACCTGTCTGTAAAGACCATATATCCAAAGGGCCAAGTGGGTGTGGTCTCGGCACGCAGACAGCTAGGTGGTCCTTAGAGGTGTTGTATAAGCATTGAGGCGGTCCATGGGTGGGCTTACAATACCATTGGTCTTTCTATACAGAAGGTTTTAGGACAGGCTCAACTCAAGGGTATTATGTAACCCCTTTCCCTAAAGGCTCCACCGGCCAGGTAGCATTGAAATCTCTCTAATCTGACACTCAATGGGCCTTTAAACAAGTGTCGGATTAAGAGGTTGTTGGATTATAGAGTGATTACAGTGGAACAATGTTAACACAAAATCGCTTAACACAAACTTTTGTTTAACGCAGAAGCAGCAAATGACCCCTTCAATGTCCCTAGTATTGGCAGCATGAAATTCTGATAAAATGAACATTTTCAACAGTCCCTTGGTTTCGTGTAATGTTCCACAGTACATGCATGCTTCAATATGGTGACTGAACCTCATAAGATGGTTGGATTGTAGGGATCAAGAAAGTCGGATTGTAGAGGTGTTAGATTACATAGGTTTCACTTCACTACTGTTTATCTGCCTTAATTCACCCGCCATCTGTGTTTGTTTATGTGAATTGATACGAGAGCTGTGCAGCTGCTGCCCATTAGCAGCTGATCCATACACTGGGCAGCAAACAACAGGTGTTGCCTTGTACCAACTACCTGCATAACGACTACCTGCATAATGAGGTAGAAGGAATTTTCTGAAAGACAACTATTTATTATATCTAATGTGATTGTCGATTCATAATTTGGACATGTTATAGGTATATTATATTAGTTGCTCACTTGACAATAGTGTATGCTAAAAGATAAGTGCACTGATCAGGCCCGTAGCCAGGGGAGGTGCGCTGGGTGTGTTCACACACCCCTTTTGATGGAATGGTACCTTAAATTATTCTTGCACTGAACCTACTCTGATATATTTAGCCAGTAACTGTCAGGCACAGTAGTTCCTGGAAATTCAGCACACTTGTTTATATAGACATTTTGAAGTAATTTACTGAGGTGTATCGATTCATTTGCTTTCTAAACCATTCAAACTGATGGCAAAAATGCACAAAGATTCAGAAGATTTGAAACAAGAACATGTGACGTGCAAATTTCATCATCCATGTTTTGTTACGCAATAGATCCATTGTCCATCTTACTTTGAGAAGCACCCCCCAAACAAAAACCTGCCTACGGGCCTCCTGATTGTGCCCAATAAGGGTAAGTTTGTTATTGTACATAATGATATTGTAAATCTCAAAACTGCCCAGATCTTGTCAGAATATGCTATAGACACAGTAGGTACCCCACTTGTGAGACCACCCTCGTGAAAGATCACCTCTGTAAGACCGGCTTTGCTGGCCAGAAATGTATGTGTACCCTATACTAAGTTCCCCCTCACCAGAGACCACCTCTTTTGAGAGACCACCTTTCACAGGTCCATAAGGGTGGTCTCTCAAAGGGTACAACAGTACAGTAAAACCTGTCTACAAAGACCACTTGTATAGAAAGACCACCTGTCTACAAAGACCACTGTAGGCTTCTCCATGGGCCACCTCAGTGATACTACTACACCTCAGTACAAAGACCACCTGTCTACAAAGACCACCATCACTTGGTCCCTTGAGTGGTCATTATAAACAGGTTTTACTGTACTGTGAAACCTGCCCCCTAAATACCACCTGTACAGAAGAACCACCTGTACAGATGGACCACCTGTACAGATGGTATAGACAGACCACCTGCACACATGGACCACCTGTACATATGGACCATCTGTATAAATGGACCACCTGTACAGAAGAACCACCTGTACAGATGGACTACCTGTACATCTGGACCATCTGTATAGACATACCACCTGTACAGACGGACCACCTGTACAGATGGACCACCTGCACAGATAGACCACCTGTACAGATGGACTATAACCAGTTACATTATCGTAGTGGAACATTAACTGGGTCACATAAATTTATAATTATTCACTATATACATAAATTCACAGTATGTGATTTCTATAAACGAGTTTCCACTATAATGATCAGTTTAGTGCATTGCCACGTGATCGCATAATTCTGTATATTATGCATAATTTATGACAATAGGAAGGAAATTTCCTTCCTTTCAACACCAATTGTGTACTGAAAGATTATATATTATAATGCAATAAAAACTTCTAGAAAGTTCGATAATAGGATGAAATGTTGTTATCTTTCTGTTGTATCATGTGATTACAACTTCAGTGGAGCCTCTATAATAAGGACACCATTGGGACCACAGTAAGCTGTCCTGTACAGTGAAACCTCTATAATAAGGACACCATTGGGACCACAGTAAGATGTCCTGTATAGTGAAACCTCTATAATAAGGACACCACTGGGACTACAGTAAGCTGTCCTGTACAGTGGAACCTTTGCAATAAGGACACCACTGGGACCACAGTAAGCTGTCCTATACAGTGGAATCTTGGCAATAAGGACACCACTGGGACCACAGTAAGCTGTCCTATACAGTGGAACCTTTGCAATAAGGACACCACTGGGACCACAGTAAGCTGTCCTATACAGTGGAACCTTGGCAATAAGGACACCACTGGGACCACAGTAAGCTGTCCTATACAGTGGAACCTTTGCAATAAGGACACCATTGGGACCACAGTAAGCTCTCCTAGCTGTTTGTAGAGGTGTCCTTAAGTTGGAGGGTTTAAATGTACACATTTCAATATAGGGGATGTCAAATGGAGCAGAGCAATGGTCTCCTATTGAAGGAGGCAGCTGCCCCAATGGTACACATGAAAAATACAAATTGAGATCAGAAACTGAAGACTGTCTGTGAAGACCGCTCAGTGAGCCAAAAAGTGATTGTGGTTATCTGTAGACAGGTGGCCCTCAAGCAAACGTGAAATAATTGTGAAACTGAAGTTGTTCGGGACCTCACATCAGTATAGACTTGCATCCAACATATGTATGATGTGTACATAGTGTAGTACAGCTTGGATAGTATGTACCCTCAGGGGAAGGCAAAATAGGTACTCACTATCAGAGGTACATACTATCCAAGGTGCTTTCATTGGGATTGCATGAGGTAGGGACAGAGCAATGGGTACTTACTATCCAGGAGTACTAACTAACCCAGGAGTACTCACTTACCCAGGGACTTACTATCCAGGAGTACTCACTAACCCAGGTACTTACTATCCAAGAGTACTCACTAACCCAGGTACTTACTATCCAGGAGTACTTACTAACCGAGGTACTTACTATCCAGGAGTACTCACTAACCCAGGAGTACTCACTTACCCAGGGACTTACTATCCAGGAGTACTCACTAACCCAGGAGTACTCACTTACCCAGGGACTTACTATCCAGGAGTACTCACTAACCCAGGTACTTACTATCCAGAAGTACTCACTAACCCAGGTACTTACTATCCAGGAGTACTTACTAACCGAGGTACTTACTATCCAGGAGTACTCACTAACCCAGGTACTTACTATCCAGGAGTACTCACTAACCTTTTTTTGAGAGTATTCTTCTATAGGCACAATCAAGATACAATACGTATAATATATATGAGAAAAGATAACTATGTAATATATAATAAAGATACCATGAAATGAATGATTATAAGGTAAATTCTAGAACATGCAGAGTTTATGCAGCCATGGAGGGAATTCGTCCCTCGGATGTTGCAAGGCTGATGTTGGAATCGGCTGCAGAGATTGGGTGGTGGTATGAAGATCGGCTTCCGCGGATACACATGATAGAGGCTCTGATGGATGCAAAGGACAGCCGACACCTCAGCCATCCAATTACTGTGGAGTATGGTTGGTGCCTCTTCTGGGTTAACATGTCAGCCAGGCGCTTGTAGAAGGTCATTGCTTCCCTTCCCATGCCTCCAGTGGTTGAGAAAACAAGAGGAGTGAAAACACCATGTTCTACCTCTCTAATTCTCTGTCCATACTGGCGTTTCTTGTCTTGCTCATGCTTCTTGTAGATTGCAGAAAGATCCTTTGTGCGGTAGGAGGGTGCGTTGGGGTAAAAAACCCTTATATCGAAAAATGCATCCTGCCTTGCATTCCAGAATCCTCTGGCACGAACATCTGCACGAGCTCCATCATCTGTGTTGGTTGAGCGTGCTGACATGATCTCACCACTTAGTGGTTGGAGCGATGGTTCAGTGGCAACATTGCTGCATACCTCAGTGAGGAGGGAGGCTGTGATGTCTCTAATCTCGTTGTGTCGGATGGTTGGGAAGCCTCCCTTATGGCATATCATGGCATGGCTGATGGTGAATTGTGACCCACAGTTGCAAGAATGTGGGATGTTGTTTGGTGTCCAGCCATAGCGTATGGCGAGGGCATCTCTAAATTCTCCCTTGTGCAAGAAGAAACCATGTTCTTCCAGGGGGAGGACAGCCAGCCATGAGGACGAACCTTTCTCCTTTGCAAGATCTACACATCGCTTCAATTCTGGAGTGAGGTGGTTGTACACATTCTTGGATTTCTCCTCTTGTAAATGGCGGTTTCTCTTGTTAATTTCTTTCTTGGTTTTCATGATGGCATCATGGTCAGCGGTACTGCTCTTTTCCTGGGAAACAATGAGTGCTGCAAGTGGAGCAGTGATGCGTACTGATGATTGATAGCACTCAGGGGATAGGCTTGATGGGTTGTTAAGGCCTAAGCCTCCAAGACGAACTGGGAGGGCCAATAGATCTCTCTCAATGGAAGAGCATGCTGGACGACCAGTGAGTGCAGGAATAAGATGCTGATGTATTGCATCTTCTAGTGGCTGTAGCAAGTCATCGATGTCTGGGATGGTTCTCATCAGAAATGACCAGTAGTTGGAAAGCCCATGGACATAAGCAGCATATGCGGCATGAGGTTGGGAAGAAGCAATTTTTGCTAGGTACTTAATGTCATCTGTCCATTTCTGCACTTTTTCTGTTACGTATTCCTCAGTAAAGGATTTGAATCCAAGAGCAGCACCAAGATGTCTTTTGCCCTGGGTTGTGATATGTACTTCTGTGTCTGCGAAAGCTGTTTTTGCAGATTCCTCATATTCCTGCTTGACCACTAGGTACGTTTTAGATGCATTGGGATGATAGCCAAATGATGGTCCATATTCGGTTAGTTTGTTCCACCATTGTCTGAGTCCAGTACAAGTTGCTGCTCCTGTTGCATCATCGGCGAACCATACTTGTGGTACTTCTGGGCAGCTCTCCCGTAGTAGGTCGATGAGTGGAGTTATGGCAATAGCATACATTGCCATTGCCAACGGGTCTCCTTGCGTGGTTCCTTCTGTTGAAGCAATTTCACCTCCACCTGCAACAAATAATCTGACTGGATTCCCATAGGTGTTGGTTAGAATTTGAGCAAGCGATGGGCATATTATCCCGAGTACTCACTAACCCAGGTACTTACTATCCAGGAGTACTTACTAACCGAGGTACTTACTATTCAGGAGTACTTACTGACAGAGTTTGACTGTACCAGCACCACTCAGCTGCAGTGTACATTTGTATACAGGGTTATGCCATTCCATCACGCACCATCCTGTACAGGGGAAACCCCTCTATTCCGAACACTTTGGGACTAGAAAGGACTGTCCTAATTGTTGAGGTGTCCTCATTTCAGGGGTACGTTGAAGCTACTCTATGTCAATGTAAAGCAAAGAATTTGGTTCCAGTGGCATGTGTCCATATTGGAGGAGTATTTGCAATTGAGGGGTTGGATTAGAGGTTCACTGTACATACTCTCTGTGTCAATGTACACTCACAGACTTTTGAGTATGTTGCAACCTCTGTATGCAGTTGATTGTTCTGTGGGCAACAAACATGCAGTGTGTCAGATTAGAGAGGTTGTCAGATTATCAAGAAGCTCCTAATATGGCCTACCATGGTGACGTACCTCAGAAGATGGTTGGATTAGCAAGAATGTTGGATTGTCAAGAAGCTCTTATGGTATGGTCTAATGGTGACTACAACTGTACATTTGTACACAGGATTATTCCAGCTAGTCCACCGTACGTGCCTTATCCTGTTTGTGTTAAAGTAGAATCGCAGCCTTCCGAGTACAGCAGAACCTTGGTAATTCAGCATTCTGTGGGTAACAAACAATATATCACATTACACGCAGAGGTCGGTGGATCATCAAGAAGCTCTTATAGCTTATGGTTCATGCATGTGTCTGCCCCCCCTCAGGCAGAACATTGTTTGTGGTGTTCATTAAATTGGGGTTTGCACGATGTAATTTTGTATTTTTTGTAAAAAAAGAATACTAATATGTAGTACAGTGGAGCCCCTCTATTCCAGACACCTCTATTCTGGACACCTTGGGATCAGAAAGGACTGTCCTGATTATTGAAGTGCCCTCATTTCAGGGGTTGAAGATGTACTATGGCAAAGTATAGAGTGAATCATTGGATTCCAGTGGCATGTGTCCACAAAAGAGGTGTGTCTGCTATTCATGGTCTGGATTAGAGGGGTGTCTACAATTCATGGTCTGGATTAGAGGGGTGTCTACAATTCAGGGTCTGGATTAGAGGGGTGTCTGCAATCCAGGGGTCTGGATTAGAGGGGTGTCTGCAATTCAGGGTCTGGATTAGAGGGGTGTCTGTAATTCAGGGTCTGGATTAGAGGGGTGTCTGCCATTCATGGTCTGGATTAGAGGGGTGTCTGCAATTCAGGGTCTGGATTAGAGGGGTGTCTGCTATTCATGGTCTGGATTAGAGGGGTGTCTACAATTCAGGGTCTGGATTAGAGGGGTGTCTGCTATTCATGGTCTGGATTAGAGGGGTGTCTGCAATTCAGGGGTCCGGGTTAGAGGGGTGTCTGCAATTCAGGGGTCTGGATTAGAGGGGTGTCTGCAACTCAGGGGTCTGGATTAGAGGGGTGTCCACAATTCAGGGGTCTGGGTTAGAGGGGTGTCTGCAATTCAGGGGTCTGGATTAGAGGGGTTCACTTACATAATTAGCACAAATTTCCAATTACTAGAATCACACAACCTTAATTTTAATAATTGACGCCCAACTGGGAAGGATTGTGTGAATGTGGAAAATTAGATTTCTTTTATGACAATTCGATCAACTCTGTCTATGCAGATGTAGTGCGTACATGTGTATCAAGTTGCAGTACACGTGCACAGTACAAGTATGAAAACGGATATATTACGTGTCTTCTCAGGGTAATCAGATTAGCATGACATGTGTAACTGTGTTTTGCTTGCATGTGTCCTTTCACCTCCTGTTGTATTTCCTTATATACATAATGCAATGCCATTCTTTGGCCAGAATAAATGTATATGATGTGAAGTTAGTGTGTGTGTGTGTGTGTGTGTGTGTGTGTGTGTGTGTGTGTGTGTGTGTGTGTGTGTGTACATGTATGTGTGTACGTGTATGTGTACGTGTGTGTGTTACATGTGTGTACATGTGTGTATGTGTGTGTGTACATGTGTGTGTGTGTGTGTGTGTGTGTGTGTGTGTGTGTGTGTGTACATGTATGTGTGTGTGCGTGTGTGTGTGTGTACATGTATGTGTGTGTGTGTGTGTGTGTGTGTGTGTGTGTGTGTGTGTGTGTGTGTGTGTGTGTGTGTGCATGTGTTTGTGTACGAACATGTACGTATATATAGTACACATACAATGTTAAATAGAATACCGCAGCACCAGCTGTGCTGTGTGCTTAAGTTGTAGGCTACTTCTAGCTATGTATACATCAGGTACCATATGTGTGTACTTATCTTCTGCATTCCTTTCCTTCACTTCTGATTCCAATTTTGCACTTCTCTACTGAAATACAGTGTGTGTGTGTGTGTGTGTGTGTGTGTGTGTGTGTGTGTGTGTGTGTGTGTGTGTGTGTGTGTGTGTGTGTGTGTGTGTGTGTGTGTGTGTGTGTGTGTGTGTGTGCATGCAATATGTGTGTGTGTGTGTGTGTGTGTGTGTGTGTGTGTGTGTGTGTGTGTGTGTGTGTGTGTGTGTGTGTGTGTGTGCATGCAATATGTGTGTGTGTGTGTGTGTGTGTGTGTGTGTGTGTGTGTGTGTGTGTGTGTGTGTGTGTGTGTGTGTGTGTGTGTGTGTGTGTGTGCAGTATGTGTGTGTGTGTGTGTGTGTGT
>CAUJGJ010000208.1:1161073-1183573 GCA_963170055.1 Halisarca cf. caerulea | reverse complement strand
ATATATATATATATATATATATATATATATATATATGTGCTCTGTACTGTACGTGCAGTACTCCTGATTCATGCATGCAATCCTTTCATGGAGTGAATGCAAACTACTAGAAAATCTTTAGCAGGCGCGTAGGAACACTCGCACAAGTGAGGGAGCTGGAAGGTTCTAGAGGGAACGTATGTACACAACATGTTAGACACATGTACATATGATATGTGGCTCCTACTCCCTAATTGTGAGAGGGCTGGGACCCCTTCGCTCCCCTGTTTGTACGCCTATGTTTAGTGAAGGCCAAGGATTCTTTGGTTTGGTTCATTCGGTACATAGCACACATCCAACATATTTGAACAGTTCCAACGATTGTTTTCAGTCTGGCTACCTATCTTGGACGTCTAATTTGATTCTGCTTTGTTCTGAACTGATAGCAGAAGGAGTGTAGTGTGGTGTCTAGCATGGGCAATTGCTGCTTTACCAACTTCGCACCATATGTGTAAGGTGGTTTACTGATTGAAGTTTCCAATACACTCAACCTCATTAGCTAACTATATACATGAGTAGTACAAAAGTCCAAGTACGTACAGTGGAACTTGCTTAGCAAGTACCTGGTTTAGTACACACTCCTGGATAGTAAGTACTCCTCATTCTCTCCCTGTGTATACCTCGATCATGTACATAAACCAACCCTGATAGTAAGTACCTGGTTTAGTACATACTCCTGGATAGTAAGTACTCCTCATTCTGTCCCTGTGTATACCTCGATCATGTACATAAACCAACCCTGATAGTAAGTACCTGGTTTAGTACACACTCCTGGATAGTAAGTACTCCTCATTCTGTCCCTGTGTATACCTCGATCATGTACATAAACCAACCCTGATAGTAAGTACCTCTGATAATAAGTACTGATTTGTCTTCCCTTCGAGGTATGTACTAAGCATGTTTCGCTGTATAGTACAGATTACATGAAATATGTACTAAGGTACATAAACAGGGCTTCAGATGCACTTTGGACTCTCCCTCCATAGATGTTCTATACTTACAGTGTAATGACCACTGTAGGCTAATCCACTCATGCAGGATGCTCTAGTGCACCTCTATATGAGGGCCACCTGTCTATAGTGACCACTGTAGGCTGGTCCACTCAGGATGCTAATGCACCACTGCATTAGGGCCACCTGTCTATAGTGACCACTGTAGGCTGGTCCGCTCAGGATGCTAATGTACCTCCGCAGTAGGGTCACCTGTCTATAGTGACCACTGTAGGCTGGTCCGCTCAGGATGCTAATGTACCTCCGCAGTAGGGTCACCTGTCTATAGTGACCACTGTAGGCTGGTCCGCTTAGGATGCTAATGTACCTCCGCAGTAGGGTCACCTGTCTATAGTGACCACTGTAGGCTGGTCCGCTTAGGATGCTAATGTACCTCCGCAGTAGGGTCACCTGTCTATAGTGACCACTGTAGGCTGGTCCACTCAGGATGCTAATGTACCTCCGCAGTAGGTTCACCTGTCTATAGTGACCACTGTAGACTGGTCCGCTTAGGACGCTAATGTACCTCCACAGTAGGGTCACCTGTCTATAGTGACCACTGAAGGCTGGTCCACTCAATTGCTACTGTACTGTACCTCTGTACATAAGGACCACTTATCAATCAACCAAAACCACCACAGCTTGGACCCTAGAGTGGCCTTTTAATGCTCCACTGCCTACTGTACCTGGTTTGTAGTATCAATGCACTGTGTTCAAGGCAGGGTGGAAGGGGAGGGTCCTCCTACACACACAACATGTCTGGGGCTCCGTTAAAGGTTAGTTGGGTGCTGTTTGGGGACACTCCTCCAATAAAGGTTTCCTTTGAAGACTCATTGACAGGTGTGCTGGGTCTTCATGAGGTTTTACAGCCAGGCATGTGCAACCACAACTGCACTGTCAGATCTGAATCAGGAATGATTCCTCCATATCCCCCCCAGGTCTGGCCAATGAAGAAATAGGGTCAACACTTAATCCTTGTGTGTGTGTGTGTGTGTGTGTGTGTGTGTGTGTGTGTGTGTGTGTGTGTGTGTGTGTGTGTGTGTGTGTGTGTGCGTGTGTGCAATGATGATTTTCAAGTACTCTCAACAGTAGTAGAACAATATCATATAGAGCATGAATATAGAGGGAAAACCTATCTATGCAGGCTCGTCCATGATGATACACACCTGTTGTATATATATAAGGACCACCTGTCTACAGAAACAACGCCCATATCTACACCCTTGAGTTGCCTTCATATACATATGGGCAGGTCAGCCATGTTTATGCGATCTTATTATACTGGCCTGAGTCAATTATTCACCCAACATCACCTATATTATCTTTTTCAATTCTTCTTCTAAACTCCACCTATTATTCTCGATTGCACACCCTATTACTCAGCTGAAATACCTTCCTTAGATGATAATTTATGCACTGTGACTTTGTTGGTAAAGTTTTGAACCTCTACAGTACTTGGAAAGACTCATATTTATGACAAGTTCACAACGCAGACTGTAAACTGCACAAAATTTATACTAATTCTCAATACATTGCAGCACAAATGATGTGTTATTGTGCATTATTGAGGAAATACTTCCTATTAAGAATGAAAGAGCCATTTACTGCAAAGGGTAAGGCAACACATGTGCTGATCTGCCATTTTGTGCTAAGATTATAAAACGTCCCCTATTATTTCAATCATTCTTGGTTCACAGAGGTGCCTATTATTTGTGAAATTATGTGTGCATAATTGGCTCAGGCCTTGGGAAGGCATCACACTAGTGCCGAGTGTGTGTGTGGGGGGGGGGGGGGTACTCCTGATAACACTATTAGAGAAAAGTAACCACTCTTTTTCTGTCCTTCCCAATCAGTATGCATTATAAGAGCTATACCATAGCATACATGTTTCTTTTGCATCATTTACCATTATTGTATTGCTATGTCACAAAGCATGCCCCAACATGTGATGTTTTGCAGTCATTTTTTTTCCTTCATGAATGTATAGGGTACTTGAACCCATACCTATTCCCGCACAAGAAGCTTTAAAAGCTCAACGACTTTGGGAAGAATGATGTAGTGTAACTGTTAATGAAGACTGTGAGATCATCGTAGAACACTGTACGTCCGTCGTTTATTTAGTACCTCAAATGTAGACGATGCAATACCTTTTCAAAGGCATACCTGGACCTGTACACCCGCGGCGCCGTCAAAAGATAATGATATTCATTGTTTCAACAGAGCAGCTGACTTCATCGAGAACAGCAAGTATAAAGGACTGGAGGTGGCCTATGAGGTACAAGCTACCTGTCTTTGTCTCTCCTCCTCCTCCCTCTCTTCGCTGTGAGCTGAACTCCAGTTTTTGTCGTTTTGCCTCGAACCATGTTTCAGAAATTGCTCAGAAGCGTCTCCAATCGGCACTTCCTTGTTCTGACAAGTTGCCTTCTCTTCTGCTTTACATCAGACAGCGCCGGTTTGGTTTCGAAGCGCCAGGCATCGGGTACTTGCAGTGGTGATTTACACGATGTGTGAGTTGTACTTTCTGTATGTGCGCACAGTAAGTCATAACCCAGCTTCGTATTGTAGTATCTATGATATTTGTGGTCTCAAAGCGATTCTGTGTGTTTACTTACATGCATCCTGTAGCCTATATGCGCAAGTTCATTACTTGTTTCTCATTGGATTGTCCCTCACTTTAGGCTTTTGAGTACGAATCCCCGTCTTGTTTCGGTCGACGGTTCATTGGTTGAAGAAGGATTCGGCACTTGCGCCGAATTTAGTGGGGTTCTCACTCCCACACAGCTGAACTTGTGTAAGAGGGACAAGAATTACTTGGGCTGTTTTGCTCTTGGAATGAGAAGAGCCGTTCAATGGTGTGGGAGAGTGTTTAGCCAGAACAAGTGGAACTGCTCTCATGCTGTGAGACAGCTTGTGTTTGGAAGAATGGTCCACACCATGAGTAAGTGTGTGTGTGTGTGTGTGTGTGTGTGTGTGTGTGTGTGTGTGTGTGTGTGTGTGTGTGTGTAGCCACCATGTATGTGTGCACATACACATTTATTTATTTTGTAGCCCCCATTGTATACATGGTGTAAAATTATGTGATTGAGATTAGGTCGTAGATAGAGAAAGTGTTCATTAGCTGCAGAGTAGGTTTATAAACCTGACTTAAAGACCACCTGTATCCAAGGAGCACTGTAGACTGACCCATATGCCCCCTCCGTGATACTGTGGCGCCTTTTTATGGGGTCCACCTGCCTACAGAGGCCACTTTCTTTCAGTCCTTGAGTGGTCTTTGTAGGGCCAGTTTCACTGTATTTCCTTTTGGAAGTGATGTGGTCTGTATTCCCTGAGGAAAAGTGTGGTTTATTTTTTGATCCATGTTGTTATAAAATTCCCATATATTGCTCTTCTGCCCTTTCAGATGTGAGAGAAAGAGCAGCTGTTGTGTCAATGGTTTCTGCAGCTGTGATGTACGACGTAACAGCTTGTTGTCGGGAGAAGAAGTTGCTCGATTGTTCCTGTAACTACTCCTTGCCTATATTGGTGAGTTCTTTTGTTGAGGGCAAGTCCCACAACGTGTACGGAGGTTGCTCTGACAGACTGGATATTCCTGCTAAGCGAACGATGTCTTTGATGAAAATGGACACCCCTTCAAGCGAGGATTGTTCCAAGGCTGACACACACAATGCCGAAGTTGGAATGAAGGTGGGTAC
Source organism: Halisarca cf. caerulea (assembly GCA_963170055.1). Taxonomy (NCBI): domain Eukaryota; kingdom Metazoa; phylum Porifera; class Demospongiae; order Chondrillida; family Halisarcidae; genus Halisarca; species Halisarca cf. caerulea. Next base: position 1,178,853 of record CAUJGJ010000208.1, on the reverse strand, counting down.
TGAGTGTGCTCACTGTTCATAGGTTTTAAGGAAGTTGATATCCCCTATTCCCTGGATTGTGGAGTGTCCATGTATTAATTCTTATACCTCAAAAAGTACCACCTATGTACCCCTTCTTTGTGGTCTTAGTATGATTTCACTCAGATTTGCATAGCAAGCCCTACCTATTCCAACCACTTGTTGTGACCTGGGGGTGTAACTTCCCTCTCTGTGTTTCCTGGTGGAGATCCCCTCAAAACAGCATCCTGCCTTCAAAAAGCACTAAATCAACCTTTTAATAACATCTAGTCACTCTTTCCCTGTTCTGCATGAGTGTTCTTATTTAGGGAAATAAGGGACAAGGTTTTGTTTACTTCTGTAGTGGAATTTTCAGGAGTTTTTGTGTGTACGAAACGTCTTTACATGCTTATGCAAGTAATGGTCTCCTAGTTTGAGGAAAATTCCTTATTTCTTTTCTGTTGTAACCTTCTTTGAATAAAGCCTAATGCAACTCACTGCTTTCTCTTCATTTTGTAGATGGCCTCCGTAACGGATGTCCACTGTCATTGCCACGGAATCACAGCCTCATGCCACATCAAGACATGCAAGCACCGTATGAAGCCGTACAGTAAGGTTGCTACGAAAATGCTTATGAAGTACAGCGGTGCTGTGAAGGTGGTTTCAAAACCAGATGGGACCCTGGGCTCAGCCAATCCAAATGCAGACCCTCCAACAGACCATGATCTGGTGTTCTTCTCACCCACTCCCAATCTTTGCAATGCCAATTATTCCTTGGATATCCCCGGAACTAAAGACAGAAGATGTGATCCCCCTCCGGCCCGGGGTTTGGGTAGCTGCGACCTACTCTGCTGCGGAAAAGGCTACTACACAAAGACAACAAGAACTCCAGTTTACGAGCCTGAGTTCGATACAACTACCTTCACCGTTGTACAACGTCTGGTACGATATGATGTCAAGGTAGAGTACTTTTGCAACTGACAGTTTACACTTTTGGTGGAATTTTCCACATTTTGATGATTGATTGCACTCCCATCATCCGCTAACTTGAGCATAATAACTCTAATTTATGTATTCAATGTATGGTAAATGCAAAAACTGCTCTTTTATATGATTGTTCTGTGTTTATCTCTCATTTGTCATCGTCTGTGTAAATTATGTACTCAAATCATCCTTGATTGCTTGAATTTCAACTGATCAACTCATAATTCAATGTCAATTTCCATGCATGCTGGCTTCGTCTGGTACAAAACTGCTATGTTTAGTGGAGTGTGGATAAATTGAATCTCTGCATGTATGGTATGAACAAAGTAGTTTATACCATGCAGAACCAGCCATTATATAATTAATAGATTAATTAGGTCATCTAACAACACAATGGATATATTAATATTATATAGGGACCAACGAACATAATATTATATGTACGCATAAAATGTATTGTAGATTCAATTCCTCCATAATATAACTACAACCAAGACAAACATAAAACTACAAAATTAATCAAGCACAAGCCCTGCATGTGTATATTATACGTATTTAAGAGTTTCATAGTCTTTCACTACGTACTGCATGGACTGACCACATACATTGTGTATAATATATATACCGTAGATGCGGATTTTTCTACGGGCTTAAAATTCTGCTAATATTGCATACTGAAGAACATTTGCAATCTAATTTTTGCAGTTGACACTGTACACATACAATACCTACACAGACAATGGCAGCAAATGACTCCTAAATTTTTGTGATCACAGCTTAAACCTGCTAATTATCATCCTAGCAAAAAATTAGCATCTACGGTATTGTGTCATGGTGAGCAGGTAGATCAAAGGAAAAAAGTGGGCTATAAAATCTCTATGGTGTAACCGAGGCCTAGCACACTTGCAATCAAGGTGCAGCTCTACAGCACACTTGTAATCAAGTCATTAAAAACTCCTGACACAGGCCAATGTATGGGACAAATTCATTAGTACCATCCCATGACACAAGTTAGTTGTATCCCTCCCAAGTGGGATGTGCAGCCATACAATCACACTTTTCCTTATAATTTATCACTGAGGGCTGATGCCCTCAGTGATTAAGGAAAAGTGGGATTGTATTTGCTGCACATCCTGCTTGGGAGGGATACAACTAATACATATACACACACTTATTTACTAATTTCTTCTACAGAATATTTAATTGCCTGTACATCACAGAGTGAATAGTCACAAAGGAAACACAGAGCAGATCCCAAATGAAGACCAATTAACAGCTACTTGTATGATGGACTCATGAAAAGGTACACATACACACACACACACACATGCACACACACACACACACACACACACACACACACACACACACACACACACACACACACACACACAAGCACACACGCACACACACACATGCACATGTGCACACACACACATGCGCATGCGCACACGCATGCACACAATGAAATCTTCGAATGCCAAGAGGGAACTACATGACTGTTGTAGTATTTAAAGACACACAACAAATAGGCATAGCAAACTTGGGCAGGCATGCAAGTAGTACAAGGTATCCTCTGGAAATTCCTGGTAATATTATAATAATGATGTTTTAAATTAGTCACCACTTGTGTGAACCAGTAAACAATGAATGTCCCTGAGAATATTTATGAACTTAGCAAGGATAGAAACCAATATTAGTTGGCACAGTCATGACTATTTGATCCGGCCTTTGAAAACCCAGAACCCTTAATTGCTATCCAGCCAATAGAAATGTGTACCCAATGTGCACAGTAAACAGTTAGTATAAGACTAGTTAATCCAGAATTCTCTGGCATCCCTCATGCAGTAAAACGAATGTGGCCGGATTAGACAGTGACATTCATTTCACATGCTATTAAGCATAGTATTACATATTTTTTTGATTTTGCCTTATCATGGTATTATAATGACATTAATTTTATTGATTGATATAGGAAAAAAAATACCAATCTTGAACCAGTCGAGTCCCTGTCGTTTAAAGGGACTCCAGGTTCTTCGACAACTATGAGCCGTCTTCAAAGCAGTATTTAGCACATGCAAAGGGTTAGTCAAGCGTAGCCAGACCCGCACTCGCCGCCATTTGCAGGGCGAGATTGGGTCTGGCTACGCGAGACTAGCAAAGGGTGGACAATCAGATTACGTGAAGAGAACTGATAAATTTTCAGCATTTTCCCGCAACAATGTCGCGCGCTTCACCGAGTTGTCTGCTTTTCACGGTTTTGATCACATTAGCAAGTCGTGACTTCATCGTAGTCGATGGCTGCAGGAGCCCTTCCTCAATTGCTCCTACCTCAAGTTTAAGTTATTTCGAAGTACAATCCACAAGTTCCATCGCATTCGTTCTTTCTACACCAACCCCAACACCAACGTGTGAGGTTTACAACAGCTGTGCTTGCAACAACCATTTACAGGACGTGTGAGTTATCCCTTAAGGGCACCTTACACGAGGCAACTTTCGAGCAAATTATAGTTGTCTCCGAGTTGCTTTCACCCGGCAATATACTGGCAACTTTGTGTGAAGCCACGAAGTTTACGTAATCGCTTTTGGAGTGAACTTAACTTGGTGCGTACGATGGCCGACAACGCAAAGGATGCTGCCTGTGCAGCTATTAATAGTATTATAAAAAATGATTGTTTTACTACAAAATCGACGTAGAAGACGTAGAAACAGGGGTCTATGGCATTAGGGGTCACAATGAAAATATCATTGCTGTCAGAAACATCTGAAAATGATGTTTTAGATGAAAGTCAGTACGGCGAATCTAATGGTGGTAACCGTTTTTTGATTGGTCGAAGTATGACCGAGGTATGCGTAAAATCATACTACGGATGGTAGAGCAAATCTCCAATTTTCTGTCATGGATAGCCGAGGGAAGGAGGTCGTATATCTATGCTTGCACTGCGTGAGGGTTTGTTTAGCGTATGTTTCAAGCTTGCATGTAAGGACGATTAGTGTGGAAATTTCCGTGACCCCCATCCGACACATGCAAGGGTTCCGCAACTAGGCAATATGACTGCAGATTGCACTAAGATTGCAAAGATTTCGGAATAAGATTTCGCAAGATTCTGCCTTGCGAGATTTCAAGATTTCAAGATTTCGCCTAAGATTTCCAGATTTCAGATAAGATTTCAGGATTTCAGGCAAGATTTCAAGATTTCGTTAATGATTCTGGGATTTCGGTAAGATTTCTCACAGGATTTCAAACGCGTACGAGGGATTGCAGATTTCAAGATTGCACAAGATTTCAGGATTTCACTTGAGATTTCACTCGATGTGTACGAGATTGCAGCGAGTTGCGGACCCCTCGGACACATGCAAGGATAACTGTCCAAACTGCACTTTTCTTTCCCTTTTCTAGTTGCTCATGAAAGTGGTGAGTATCTGCTACAATTTTGGATCCATTTCATTTAGTTCCGCATTGGTGGAAAGTAATCGTCTCGCGCGCGTTGCACCACAATTTTCATTAATTTTCACGCATAACGTGGTCATATTTCAGCCAATCGAAAAACGGTTACCACCATTAGATTCGCCGTACTGACTTTCATCTAAAACAGTATTTTCGGATGTTTCCGACGGCAATGAATTTTACATTGTGACTATGGTTCAATGGACACGAGAGTGAATTTTAAACCTAGAATTCCAAGGAGCATTCCATCAGTTCATGAAGCAACTCGTGTTTGCGATGTTATAAGCAGTTATTGAAACTTCGTTTGTATGGATGCAGGGACTTTTGAGGAGGTTTTGCGTGTTGTTGCACCAAGTATCACCTACCAAAATACGAATATGAGGCTAGAGATACGGCTTAGCTTTGTAGAGAGTAATCAATAATGAATTCATTGATCGTCTTGGCCGTCCACTTAAAAGGGGCCATTCTTGTGACGTCAGAAATAATCTTATTGGCGGTGCCTTTGATGTTTCAGACAACTGGTTGCTCTATGCTCAGAATAGACACTCTCGCAACTCGCTGACAACTGTTGCGCACAATTTTTTAACATACATGTAGTTGCTCGAAAGTTGCCTCGTGTATGGTAGGCTTCCCTCAGATATACTATTCCACACCCCTGTCTATAGCTGTACACTTCTTTAGGTTGCTGAGTACGAATTCCCGCCTTGTTGCTGCCAACGGTTCATTGGTTGAAGAAGGATTCGGCACTTGTGCCGAATTTAGTGGGGTTCTCACTCCAACACAGCTGAACTTGTGCAAGAGGGACAAGAATTATTTGAGCTGTTTTGCTCTTGGAATGAGAAGAGCCGTTTACTGGTGTGGAAGAATGTTTAGCCGGAACAAATGGAACTGCTCTCATGCAGTGAGAGAGCTTGTGTTTGGAAGAATGGTTCACACCATGAGTAAGTGTGTGTGTGTGTGTGTGTGTGTGTGTGTGTGTGTGTGTGTGTGTGTGTACATGTGTGTGTGTGTGTGTGTGTGTGTGTGTGTGTGTGTGTACATGTGTGTGTGTGTGTGTGTGTGTGTGTGTGTGTGTGTGTGTGTGTGTGTGTGTGTGTGTGTGTGTGCGCATGTGCATGTGTAGTCCAGCACAGGTGTGTGCACATGCACATTTATTCCTTTTCTTAGACCGCACTGCCCACATGGTGCAAAATCTACACTGCATCTAATATTAATTATTGTGTAATCTGATATTTAATTTGTAGATAGAGAAAGTATACATTGGCCCATTCCAGTAGAGTAGGTCTATAATACAGAAGATCCTGTCTTAGGCACCATTCACACATATTGTGCATATAAATTGAGCCTTGCATGAAGACCACCTGTACTCAAGGACCACTTACCCTATAGTCATCACTGTAGACTGGCCCATATGCCAGCTCTGTGATACTACAGTGTCTCTTTATAGGAACCATCAACATCTCTTTATAACAACCACCAGACAGGTTTTCCCGTATTTCCTTATGGGTGGTATATTCTCAATTCCCTTGGGGAAGCTGTGGTTTTGTTTGTTCACTTGCCTTGTTCCACAATGCTCATTGGCCCATATCTACTCTTCTACCCTAAGGTGTGAGAGAAAGAGCAGCTGTTGTATCAATGATTTCTGCAGCTGTGATGTATGATCTAACAGTTTGTTGTCGGGAAAAGAAGTTGATCGATTGTTCCTGTAACTACTCCTTGCCTGCATTGGTGAGGTCTTTTGTCGAGGGTAAGTACCGCAACGTGTACGGAGGTTGCTCTGACAGACTGGATATTCCTGCTAAGCGAGCGATGTCTTTGATGAAGATGGACACCATTTCAAACGAGGATTGTGCCAAGGCTGACACACACAATGCCAAAGTTGGCATAAAGGTGAGCACCAAGTGCACCCCTTGCACACCGTCACTGGTGTCAAAGGCTGCTTTGTGATAAAGCATTTTTGCACGGTTCTGCTAACAATTGGGGCTCCTTGTCAAAAGATGAGAACTCTGGACCCATCTTGGAGACACTTGTATTGTTTTCTTGGGGGAAGTAGTGGGACAAAGTTGTAATTACTATTGTAGTGGAAATTTTAGGGAGTTTTTGTGTGTGCACATAGAAACACAATTACATGTTTAGTGGGAGCTTGCTGTTGAAATAAGGACTATAGTACACTGTTTACTAATAATACTTCGTTGTTAGTACTTTCAAATTGGTATATTGAATGCAAGTGGTGGTCTCCTAGTTCGAGGTGAATCCCTTGTTTCTTTTCTGTTACCACCATCTACAAATACTGCCCAACACAACTCGTACTGTCTTCTCTTTGTTTATTTGTAGATGGCATCAGTAACAAATCTCCACTGTCGGTGCCATGGAGTATGGATGTACTCATGCAACATCAAGATATGCAAGCACCGCATGAAGCCGTACAGTCAAGTTGCTGAGAAAATGCTTACAAAGTACAGCGGTGCTGTGAAGGTGGTTTCGAAACCAGATGGGACACTGGGTTCAGCCAATCCAAATGCAGACCCTCCAACAGACCATGATCTGGTGTTCTTCTCACCCACTCCCAATCTTTGCGATTTCAATTGCTCCCTGAACATCCCTGGAACTAAAGACAGAAAATGTGATCCCCCTCCGGCCCGGGGTTTGGGTAGCTGCGACCTACTCTGCTGCGGAAAAGGCTACTACGCAAAGATGACAAGAACTCCAGTTTACAACTATGAGTTCGATACAACTACCTTCACCATTGTAAAGCGTCTGGTACGAGTTGATCTCAAGAAAGAGTTTTTTTGCAACTGACCATTGATATTTTAGTGGAGTTTTCTACATTTGATGTTTGATTGCACTCCCATCATCCGCTTACTTGAGCACATACAACTCTAATTTGTGTATTCAATTTATGGTAAATGCAAAAACTGCTCTTTTACATGACTGTTCTGTGTTTATCTCCCATTTCTTTGATTGTCTGTGCACATTATGTACTCAATCCACGAATGCTCGATTTCGAAACACCTGCCATTCAGCTCATGATATGGGAATTTCCTTTCACATTGGCTCTTGGCTGTGTCTGATACGAAAACAGCTACGTTCAACACATGCATATTGGATCTGGATCTTAAATTTGAATACAGTGAGACCTCACTTATCTGCACACATCTGTTCTGAATGAAAATGTAGATAAAGTGAGGGAACTGGATAAATGAGGGAGCAGTAGTATAGTGTACAGTAGGATTATTGCGGACTTGTTCCAACCAAAACTACTGCGGAAGGTGAGGGAACTGGATATCTGAGGTGTGGATAAGTGAGGTCTCACTGTACATCATGTGGCCAGCAAAGCTCTTACCACTATATACAGGGAATTCTTGTTCTGCCACAAAATTGAAATTGGTTTAAAAATATGGGCAGATTGATGAGTGGTGGATTATCCAAATCAATGTGTGATCTTCATAATTCATGTTCAAAATTGCAGACTTGTAGATAGATGTAAGGGTTTGGTGGATAAAGTGGTGGTGGACGTAAAGAAAATCACTGTACTTATAACTGATTTGCTCATATGTATGCCTGTGTGTATATGCACATGTGTGTGTGTGTTTGTGTGAGTGTGTGTATATGCACATGTGTGTGTGAGTGTGTGTGTTGCGTGTGTGTGTTTGTGTGAGTGTGTGTGTTTGTGTGTGTGTGTGTGTGTGTGTGTGTGTGTGTGTGTGTGTGTGTGTGTGTGTATGTGTGAGTGTATGTATGTGTGTGTGTGTGTGTTTGTGTGTGTGTGTGTGTGTGTGTGTGTGTGTGTGTGTGTGTGTGTGTGTGTGTGTGTGTGTGTGTGTGTGTGTGTGTGTGTGTGTGTGTGTGTGTGTGTGTGTGTGTGTGTGTGTGTGTGTGTGTGTGTGTGTGTGTGTGTGTGTGCATGGAGGCACACATGTATGCTAGTAAGACAAGTTAAACAGTTCCATGTAGTTGCACATGCTAGGCACATTCCTGGCTGAAGTCATTGGGTCTATTAGTGTACGTATGTACATGTATGTATGCATTCATGTATGTTTGTGCATTACACTATAGCTATGCAGATGTTATGGTTTATGTGTTAAAATTCTATCCCGTCTACACCCATTGTACACAGCAGTGAGGGGACACTCCACCATACATATCATTCGCAATGTTGCATAATGTATTAGCCTACATTGTTTCTTGCAAGCATTGAGGCCATGTAACTGCAAGCTGTTTGTCTGTACATCACAAAGTAAACAGCCATGAGATGAACGCACCACAAACAGCTACTTAACAGGCACAATGAAAAGGGTGTATACACCCACACACCCACACACACCTACACACACGCACACACATGCACACACACACACACACACACACACACACACACACACACACACACACACACACACACACACACACACACACACACACACACATGCAACAGACACACATACAATAGGCACAAGGCAGGTTGGGGATACATATGTGCATGCATGCAGACAAGGGATCCTCTGCATAATTTCCTCTTGTCTTTAAATTTTAAATATTCGTCACCACTTGTGTAAACAAGTAAACAATAAAATGCCCCCTGAGGAGGGCTAATTGTTTAGAGCACTTCGCACCTGGTGGTATAAAGTTAGAACCAATTATAGGTGATGTACAGTCAGATACCTGACTTACAGCAGCGCTTCAATAAGTCCAAATATTCTACGGTCACAGAGTAAGTGTGTGCTGGGATGACGGGCACATCCAACACTATAATGTGTACCTTGCGTGCCGATTCGCCCCCTCCTGAATGTTCGGCTGTGTAGAATCATGCACCATGCCCTGGCGCCAGTGTTGTGTTCGCAATAATGACATTCATTGCTAATATCAATTCTTGGGCAAGTCGAGTCCCTCTCGCTATAAAAGACACCAAGTTCTTCGACAGCTATGAGCCGTCGTCAGCAGTAGCTTCGGCACAAGGAGCAAATAAAAATCAGATTTTGTGAGGAGAACCGAGAATTTTCAGAGAATCGACTGTTTTCCTGCAACAATGTCGCGCGTTTCACCGAGTTGTCTTCTTTTCACGGTTTTGGTTACACTAGCAAGTCGTGACTTCATCGCAGCCGATGACTACCCTTTCAGGATTAATCCTACCTCAAGTTCGAGCTATTTCGATATGTCATCCACATTCGTTCTACCTTCGCCCACACCAACGTGTGAGTATTGCAACAACTCCTTCCGAGAAGTGTGAGTTGTCCCATAGATACTCTAACCCCCTATCTGTAGCTGTACGTACGTCGAGTGAGTACTGCACAGTCTGTGACCGTATATCCTGCAAGAGGAGTGACGTCCATAGACGTGCTTCCTGCCATTGTGTTGGCGCGCACTTTTCATAATGTACGTGCGAGTCTACTTGTGTGTATGGTTGCTGTGGTACGCGGTTGACTGTGAAATGAACACTTTCTTGCAGGCCACTGAGCGTAGACCCTCGACTGGTTGACCGAAACGTCGTAGTGGAACACGGATTTACTTTTTGTACCGAATTTGAATCAGAGCTTACTCGGCCACAACTCCATGTGTGTAGGAGGGAAAAGAATTACTTGGGCTGTTTTGCTCTTGGAATGAGAAGAGCCGTTCAGTGGTGCGTAAGAGTGTTTAACCAGAGCAAATGGAACTGCTCTCATGCTGTAAGAGAGCTTGTATTTGGAAGAATGGTCCACACTATGAGTAAGTGTGTGTGTCTGTCTGTCTGCATGCCTGTGTGTGTGAGTGTGTGCATGCACACTTTCATGCATGTGCAGGTTTTTTTTAGAGGGGGGCAGGGGGGAAAGTTGTTCTGCCCCCCCCCCCGAGATGGATCATGCCCCCCTGCGTGTGAGCAGATGGGTACATGGCTAGCTCCCCCCCCCCCCCCTAAAGTGTAGAAAGCTTCAATATGCCCCCCTGGCATTTTTTTCTAAAAAAAATCCCTGCATGGGTACTTATGTATCCATATTTGTGAATATGTACATACATACATACATGTACCTATGTGTGCCCATAGAATTCAGAATGAAATTAGGAGATGAAATTCCAGACTGCTATGTTTCCAACTGATGTTGTATAAGTGCTCCTAAATCCACAAGGATTCTCCCACATCACTTGAGGGATGTACAGTAGAACCATAGACACTCTAAACTACGTAGTTTGGATGGTCTGTGGTAGAACCTCCTATCGATAGTGGACTCTCCCAAATAAGGACACAATAAACCTGTCTACAAAGGACACAGCTTGAGGTCCCGAAATAATTCCTCCATATAGTACTTATGCATTCTACCTCCCAAATTTGACAACCTCCCTACAAAGAACAAAATTATATAATATATCCGTCCCAAAGTGTCCTTTATTCAGGGGGGGGAGGGTCCACTGTATTGATTTATGAGCTTGTGGTTGAATGATACCTAGATCCTTTGACCTAATGACTAAACTTGGCTTTGAGAAGGAGACATATGTCTGAGACTATTTGTGGGGTTATTCTAAATCTCTGGCTGTCTTATGGGCTTCAGAAAGTAACCTGTGAGGTTTCCCAGCCTGGAGTACTGTATCTCTCCCTTTAGGTGAGGTGTGTACATGTACCATTGGGTTCAGGTCAGTGTATGCGAATAAGCTTTACAGTGGGTACAGTTCTCTGGAAGACCAGTATCCTCTTAGGGCATGTTTGAATCAAACAATGCATGTAACTGTCCTGGAGACCTCTTCTACGGAAGGTGCAGCTGTCTAGTTGTGACCACTGTAGGCTGGTTCATGGAGCCCTTAGTGATGTTGTGTCCCTTTGTATAACACCCACCTATCTACAGAGACCCCCCACAATCACTCCGTCCACTATGTAATGTTCATAATTGTAGACTTTTGTGTATTTTTATAAAACCTTTTAAATTCATGATGTTTTGCAATGGGATGTTCACTTATAGCCACCCAATGCAGTTTGCAATGTAGACAGGTGTCTTTCTACAGTGGTGTGTTGGTACAATCTAGGCAATGAAACTGCTTCCAGACATTCTACCTTTTTTATCTGTTGTGAAAATTGTTCTTCCTACTGCATGTGTGTTAGTCCTTTGCTTTTCTCTACTCCGTTCATGTAGATGTGCGAGAGAGGTCAGCTGTTGTATCGATGGTCTCTGCTGCCGTTATGTACGACCTGACTGCCTGCTGTCGGGAGCGCATGCTAGCTGACTGCTCCTGCAACTATTCGCTGTCCCTAGTGACAAAAACTTTTGATGAAGATGGTAAGTTAGAAGTAGTGTATGGAGGTTGCTCAGACAGACTTGACGTTCCTTCTGAGAGAACGAAAACGCTGCTGAAGGTGGACAGACCTCCAGCTGGGGACTGTGATTGTGCAGATCAGCACAACGTGGATGTGGGTCTGAAGGTGAGATTTACGTACAGCACACAGACAGTTACTCTTGATGAACGTGAACGTATTTACATTACAACTAGTTACAAGCATTCTTCATTGAATGAATTAAGTGTATGTGTGTACATGTGTGTGTGTGTGTGTGTGTGTGTGTGTGTGTGTGTACGTGTGTGTGTGTGTGTGTGTGTGTGTTTCCAGTAATGCACTTGCAAGTCCAGCACTTCATCTAAATTGTGTGAGCCTCTATTAGCTTGCCTGTGAGTGACGTTACAGACTTTTTATAGCGACTTTCAGGTACATGGCAAGCATGTACCAGTGAAGTACTGTATATACCGGGAAAGTTTGGGGAGTAAAACTTTTGCGAATTGCTGCATGATCAGCCCAGATGTTTAGAACAGAGCTAGCATTCGCGAATTAAAGTTTCACAAATGTTGTCGACTTCATGAAATTCGTGAAACTTTATCCCCACAAAACTTTCCCAGTATACGGTATACATACCAAGCACTGTTTTCTCGTTTGTTTTGTGGTGAAAGCTCTTACAGCTACAGATGATACAAGACTAGGGAGGACGGAAGTACTAATCACTCTGTTAATCTCAGTTATATAGAAGAAACGAAAAGTTTCATTTCTTCTTTTTTGGATATGTTTCATCTTTGGACAGATAACGCATGTCACAATTTTTCCATCAACAATCATTCAATTGTACAACGTTTTGCCCACTTGGGCTTCTTCAGGTACACACAACTAAAAACATTTTTCGTCGTGTGTACCTGAAGAAGCCCAAGTGGGCGAAACGTTATACAATTGAATGATTGTTGATGAAAAAAATGTAACATGCGTTATCTGTCCAAAGATGAAACTTATCCAAAATCGATCTAGCATGTCGAAGAACTTCTACAACTATTTCATTTCTTCTATCTATGGTTATATATGGACATAGGAACTTCGTCATGATATTTTCCCGATATTATCTCTTCACTGCTTGATTCAAGCTTGTTGGTAATTGTAGTCTGAAAGGAAATTTTCCTACCATTTTCTTCACGTTTTTGCCACACCGAAGTGATCAGTAGTACTATGCATCGTAATCTTACCAGAAGTGCAGGCACTCACATTGTGAGGTGTACAGTATATGCATGAGGTGTATATATATATATATATATATATATATATATATATATATATATATATATATATATAAACACCTAATTTTTCACATACACAGAACAGTACACACATTTCTACATACATGCATATGCACACTAAGCAAAGAAGTGTACAGCTTTCCACTATACCAACCAGACAACTGGTAATCTCCATTCTCCCTACACAATACGATCTTCCACCGCATGGCAGCTAAATCTTCCACTAACTAGGACTTCATTTGGGCAGAGAGCTTTCAGCTTTGCTGGAGCATCCCTTTGGAGAGCACTACCAGCACACATACGGAGCACAAAAGACTTCCAACTATTTTCTAGACTTCGTAAATATTTCATTAACTCCACATGACACCTGTACAGTTCTGTATAGAATGCATGATTTTTTGTGGTTAATATTTTCAATTCATTTCTTAATTTTAATTATTGAAATTGTGTTGCACTTCTACTTATTTACTTAATATTTACTATGTATTCATTTAATATTAATTTTATTATTATTGATTTTATTTATTATACTTTTCTGTACTATTTGTTGTTCTTTCCTGGGTGCCTTCGTAGTAGCCTCTGGCTATTGGCCTCCCCAGTTTAACAAAGATTCCCTATCCTATCCCTCTCCTAGATGGCAACTGATATGGTTGTCCACTGTCACTGCCACGGGCTGACGGCCGCGTGCAACCTCAAGACGTGCAAGCATCGAATGAAGCCCTATGCCAATGTGGCAAATCAGATGCTCACTAAATATGACGGTGCTGTTAAGGTCACTAAGGAAGAAAATGGAAGATTTGTGCCTTCCAATACAAACGCAGACCCTCCTACGGACAGTGATCTTGTGTATTTCTGCGACAGTCCAGATTTGTGCAGGAATGATCCATTCTGGAACACCCCCGGAACGGCAAACAGAAAGTGTGACCCCCACAGGCAGGGGCGTGGCAGTTGTGACCAACTGTGCTGTGGAAGAGGCCACTACAAACGGACAAAAGTGCTACCTGTATACGATTTTGACTTTGATGACCAACTATACAAAGTTGTTCGTAGGGTTATGGGACACAAAACAGTTACTGAATACTTTTGCAATTGAGTAGCAAGCTAGAATGAATGGTTGCTGTTGCAAGGACAAATGTGTGTGTTTTCCCATGTTCCCCGAGAAATCTTTGAATTTCATTTACACCGTTCATCCCTCTTTTCTCGTTGCATACACATGTACTGTTATTTATACTGTATGCATGCATACATACACATACCTAGTCAAGTACTGAAGCCACAGTGCATTTTATGTTTGTTCATCCTCATAGTCACTGATTCGTATTATTGTCATAGCATTTTTCCCAATATGTTTTTCTTAATATTACTTTATCTCATTATATTTCAATTATTTTACAGTAAATTTATCACTTTACGCATATGTAATATGCTGTTTAAATGATTTGTTGTAAAAAATAAAAAACTGCACTTGAAATATATACCGTACTTATCGTAAAATGTATAATTTTATAATATTATACGCAACGTTACATAGTGCATGAGAAAGTTCACTGTAAATCCCTAGACTATAGGGATAGTGTCCCCGGTGTGGAGAAGGGCCCCCTGCAGGCTATGTATGGGTAGCCAGGGTGGGGGGAGAAGGAGCTAGGTCTATATATATATAGGTATTTTTTGTTGCAGATGACTTAAACACACAATGTCATATTAATTGGGGATCCTGTACAGTGTATCTGTAGCTCCAAACTCAGTATAATGTGCTGCATATATATATATATATATATATATATATATATATATATATATATACACTATAATGCAAGCAGATCGTTGTATACAGTAGATGTATATATTATACAAAGTTTCACATACATAACATAAGGTGTACGTGTACACAATGCACTCATGTTAGACTCGGTAGGTTCTGCATTGCTCTATAATGATGTATGCACACATTAGAGGTTGAACGTTATATCTTTTGTATTATAGTAATATTTAAAACTGCATGGTTTAATTTGATGTGTGCAGTTTAATGGTGAAGCTGATGGACATTATTATCAAACCAAGCACACTATATTGGCAATGCCAAACAAGTCGATTTTGGTATATGGAAGAGCTGCACACCATACAATACTGTACATTGATCCTACAAATACACCTGTTTCGTGTACCTTACATATGCACTTGCATCTCTCTAATGTCCCCCACCCCCGGCCCCACCCCATGTAACTCAAGAGCCATGGTATTACATATCCCTACAACCCAAACACATCCACATTACACAGATCTGGAACAGCCCTCCTGTATTCTCTCCCCGCCCCCTCCTCCTCCCACTTTTGACTGGTGAGGGTTACAATAATAGTATCTGCCTGTTCATCATGTGTGGTTTGTGCCTATAATGAGATTACCATGTGTGTGTGTACATAAGGTGGTCATAAGACGTGATATCACATTCATTCAGTAGACAATTACTGGTATCTTAGGAAACTGGAATATCCCACTGACCTGATCGACCTTCATGCATATTCCATGCTATGAATTGGATGGATTAATGTGGATAGGCACATACTGTACATATCATAGCATACATTTGCACAAAATTATTGTACACCCATGCACCCTGTATGTGCATTCATACACACACATGTACACACAAGATGCAAGTGCACACACACACACACACACACACACACACACACACACACACACACACACACACACACACACACACACACACACACACATACGCACACACACGCGCACACACGCACGCACACACACACGCACATACACACACATACACACACACGAGCGCACGTGAACACACATACACACACACACGCACGTATACAAACACACACACACACACACGTACACACACACACACACACACACACACACACACACACACACACTGCTACTGCACATATCTCTAGCTGGTTCCACATTCACAGCTCTGTAACCAAACATCATTTCTACACTATGAAGCCAAGTATATGCATACAGTATTATACACCATTTTACATACCTGTATACCTATTTCCATAACAAAGGTTGCCTTCATAAGGGTCGTCAATCATGTACTTGGTACGTACATATGTGATATGGCGAATAAGTTTTAGTTAAACTTGGTTAGTAAGTACCAGGGATAGTACATACTCCTGGATAGTCAGTACTCCTCATTCTGTCCCTGTGTGTACCTCATGTACATAAACCAACCCTGATAGTAAGTACCTGGTTTAGTACATACTCCTGGATAGTAAGTATTCCTCATTCTACCCTACCTCATGTAAAGTGCAGGAAACAACCACTGATAGTATAAGTATTTCTGATAATACTTTTGTTATGCTTTTGTTAGCCCTTAACTTAACTAACCAAGTTCCACTAGCAGCCCACACAATAATCTGCAGCCACCACGAAGTACAGACTACTATATACAGTATACAATGGTGCCTAAGATTGCACACACTTATGCCTACAGCAACAGTTGCTAAGGTGAGTGAAACTGGACACTTTTTAATCGTCTACTATAGCACCCTATGCCAGCACCCTATGCCAGACATGCAATTGCAACAAACATCACGCTTGTGCAGATGCCACAAAGTTTGGTCAAAGATAGGAACCAAATGAATCGTAATGTCATTACAGACTGAGCATTGTAGATCTTCCCAGCATCTCAAGTTATAAACAACACTTTCATCAAGAGTGAATGGTTTCCTCAGGTACTTATTGTACATACATATACACTGGCGCTTTGGTTTGGTGTGTGTAGGGGGGGGGGGGGGGCACAGGGTTGATAGTCCCCCTTGATAGAATGTCCCCTCTCTCCTTTAAACTATGAGGCGACATGGATATCAATGTTTTTTCTCTGACGCCACATGCACTCACACACACACACACACACACACACACACACACACACACACACACACACACTTTGGACAATTTGTACATAGCAGAAGGTCTGTATGTCTGTATGTATGTGTAGTAGCCATATGCCATATACCGAGCTATTCTTCATCACCAAATTTAATATAAAATAACTGATATTATGGTTTGAGAGATGTGTGAAAAGTAGAGACATAATTATGTATACAGTGGAACCTCTGATAGTGAACTCTCTCATGTAAATAAGGACACAGTACATGTACAATAGCCTCTCTACAAAGGACACAGCTTGAGGTCCCAAGATAAGGACAAAGTACAATAGCCTCTCTACAAAGGACACAGCTTGAGGTCCCAAAATAGTTCCTCCCTATTTTTTCTGTACATTCTGCTCCTCCAAAAGAGGACAACCTCCTTACGAAGAAAAATGAAACCGTCCCAAGGTACACATCTTTCATTCAGAGGTCCCACTGTGTACGTGTATACATGACATATCCATCATACTGTAGATTAACAAGTGTGTGTGTGTGTGTGTGTGTGTGTGTGTGTGTGTGTGTGTGTGTGTGTGTGTGTGTGTGTGTGTGTGTGTGTGTGTGTGTGTGTGTGTGTGTGTGCACATACACAAAGCTATACATATGTAGTTGTAGGAGCCAGGGGGGCACAGGGGGCATGTGCCCCCCACCCCTTAGAATGTAGGAACCAGGAGAGCACAGGGGGCATGTGCCCCCCACCCCTTAGAATGTATATAGGAGCCAGGGGGGCAAAGGGGGCATGTGCCCCCCACCCCTTAGAATAATATCAATGAAAGGACCCATCCTTAAGTTATCAAGACATTGTATCTGCTAGTCTGAGTATGGATAGGTAATTCATTCCTTTGTAATATTTTTCCAAAGAATACCAGTCCTTATTCGTTCTGTAAACCTGAGGAAGGTAATTGCCACAAGGCACGTCTGTAAACATT
>CAUJGJ010000208.1:1146073-1156073 GCA_963170055.1 Halisarca cf. caerulea | reverse complement strand
TGCAAACGATACATTTGTATGCATGCATATGTATGTCTGTGAATGTGTGTGTGTGTGTGTGTGTGTGTGTGTGTGTGTGTGTGTGTGTATGTGCGTGTGTGCGCGTGTGTGTGTGTGTGTGTGTGTGTGTGTGTGTGTGTGTGTGTGTGTGTGGTGTATCATAACAAGTATCGGCATACAGCAGCATTGCAGCCGCTATATATGTACATACACAAACATGCTTATACAGAGAAACATTCAGCGAGACGTATCCAAATGCACACAATCTAATTACACCTTACGGGTTCAATGAGACAAGGTCAAACCACTGGAATAGCAGATGTACGTTTGCACCCATCAGGCGAACGGTCGTCCTCAAACGCAAGAAGCCCCTTTGGAACACAGATAGCAAGTGATAAGCCAGGCTGCTTGGTATCCTGGCTCCTACACATCATGGACGTTTCCTTGTTGTCTGCATGCCTACTTTGGTGAGCATAAACAGGTTTGTTTTGAGGGAGTGAATACACACCCATGCACCCATCATGTGCACACACACACACACACACACACACACACACACACACACACACACACACACACACACACACACACACACACACACACACACATACACACACACACACACACACACACACACACACACACACACATGTACACACACACACACACACACACACATACACACACACACACACACACACACAGAGAGAGAGAGACAGACACATACACACACACACATACACACACACACACACACACACACACACACACACACACACACACACACACACAGTACACACACACAGTACACACACACACACACACACACACACACACACACACACACACACACACACACACACACACACAAGTACATATATGCATACACATGTATATAAACCATATTCATTGTATATACACACTAAGTACACAAACTTCCTTACTTGGGTGAAAACATGCGGTGAGTGCAAATGATCAATCACAACACTGAATGACCCAGTTTAATGTACTGCTTAGGGATATGGGGCCAGTCAGGGTTCTATCTATAGGCCGAAAATTCTTGGGGGAAGCTTGAGTATTACAGTGTGTGGTAAAAATGTGCTAACCACGATAGTCTGAGACGTACAAAACTGTTTTAGCTGAAGCTTGTAGAAATTAAGAACAAACCTTAGTGGAATCGCATCTTTACGTGAGAAGTTTCTTGTTCCTATTTTGAGTATTTTCCACCGTGATGGTGCTTTTCAAAGTTATGTCAAATCAACAACTAACAACTCTTTGTTTTATCACAGTCTATGCCTGCATACCATGCAAGACATGATCATGTACCATTTGTATTGTATCTATGCAGCAGGGCTTCTTTCAGGATAGTTGATCATGGGACCCATTACAAACATTAAACTTAAGTAATGGAAGGGGGCAGATACATATGCACGTACAGGATGGGGTATCCTGGATGTCTATGAAACACACGCAGTGCAGTGATGTGTGTGATATTGTTGGGATATAGGAGGGTCAGTGGGGTATGCTCCCCCAGCGAAAATTTGAGTTTATAGGTTATATAAGGTGGTATCTTAGCCTATCTTATGCCATGTATTCAAGGTTGATCTTGACACTCAAGTATGGGGCCTTCTGTATATTAATTTACACTACAGGTGGAAATTTTCAGGGTGAAACCTGGAGAGTTTTGGGTGGAAACTTACCCCTCACCCCCCCTACACACACGCCGGTTAGAACCCTGCCAGTAGACCTCAGTGTCCCAGCGTGGGAGTGACAGCTGTACATTACATTCCAACTTTCAATCACATGCGGCATACAGTGATGAGAGGAGGTTGTAGCCATGTATAGCAGTTCTGGAGCCTCAGCAGCAAGACAGCCATTGGATCATGTATGGGAGCTAGCTATAGTGCCATACCCACAGTCTAACCAAGCAAACTAAAGTATGCATGTACAACAGTAGTCAAGACACCACGAGACCATAGTCTTGGTCACTGTGTGTAAGAGGCAGCCATTTTTCTTATTCTGCTACATATATTCCATTATTCCATAATCCATATTCCATTATTCTTTATTCTGTGTTTTAGAGACTTGAACCCCATCACTGTGATGCCTTTATAACAGTTATAACTTCCTTTGCTGATGTAGTTTACTGACTAGAGCTCTGCTCTAGCATAGATACTAGTATCTATGGTTCTACGCAGACAACACAACACAATATCGTTTGTCCTCAGGGTCATCTGTGGTGTTGAAAACAACTCATGAACAATAAACACCGCCCAAAGCATTAAAGAATACAAATGGCCTGACATCTAGCTCTTCATGATAATACTATGCTTATCTACAGGATACAAATTGTGTTGAACTTCCAGCTTTTGATGTATGCCATGGTAGGCTGGTCTCCTTGAAAAAAGTGAACACCTCTTTCTTCTTGCATACACAAATTTCAGCAGTGGGTATCCTTGTACAAAGAGTATACTTGTGCATTTTTGCCTCCAATAACCATGGAAACATGCATTGTTATTATTTGCATGCAGCAAACAGTAAACATTGGAGAGGTGCAAAACACAATGGGATGCCAATACTTCTTAAACATGTGTACAGCCTTGAAAATCGTTTGGAGAAATATATGTTTTTCAGCACAAAATACGCTTTCTTTCTCAGAAGTGCAGAAGAAATAATCCCTTCTTGTACCACTGATAGTTTGTGCCGTAACATGGGATATGCTTCTCATAACCCATGTACCATGTGCTTACATGCAGTATGCACACACACACACACACACACACACACACACACACACACACACGCACACACACACACACACACACACACACACACACAAACACACACACACACACACACACACATACACACACACACACACACACACACATACACACACACACACACACACACACACACACACACACAAACACGCATACATATACAAATCCCACACAAGACAAGCCCACAACCACCCATGGCCACCCACCCCCAAAACACACACACCCCACACACAGTGTGTTTATACTTACACAAGTAAGTACAACACATGTGGTTCAATTAGCACACTCCCTGTCTGTCCACTGTTTACCAATGTGGTCTTGGCTACACCTGAATTGGTCTGCTGATATCGCCTAGTCTGACCCCAACTGCTGGCCCCTCTCCATATTAGATAATTACAAGTAGGCTGATAAGATATGTATAACTAGCATATCGAATGACATGCGCTTGGATTACTGTACTCCCATGCTGGAGCTTGTAGTTGCATACACACATCCTGCAACCTGATTCCCGCCGCATGCACATTCGCACATGTCCTACATGGAAAATCGTGTATTTACATGTATTGTCTTACACGCTGCCGCCCACTCACTTTGAAGATGTACATACAACACAAACAAACATGCACACAAGTACACACAAACGTGTGCTTGTACGTGCAAAACACATACATACACGAATGCACACACACACACACACACACACACACATACACACACTCACACACACAAACACACACACACACAAATACAAACATACACACACGTGCGCACGCACGCACACACACACACACACATACACAGACACACGCACACACACACACACACACACACACACACACACACACACACACACACACACACACACAGACACACACACACACACACACACACTCACACACACACACACACTCACACACACACACACACACACACACACAGGGGTTGCATGCACATGTGCACACAATGTGGTACACAAATCCTCATCACAATTGCAAGTGACACACATCACTGATTCCAAAGGGGCCACAAGACCAGCTGTAGCTTGTGGCTTGTGTGGCCGTGTTTTTACCGCTCTACTTCTGACATCCATAACTAATCAGTGCATCTTGTAACACAGCAACATGTGAATTGGATTACCTGTTTCCATTGTGCCTATGGTACAGCATTGTCAAGGGGACAAAGCAGTGACCATGATAAAGACAAAGGTTTTCACTTAAACAATCGTGTTGCTGTACCAGGTGGGGGCAATATGTATTGATAACAGAAACACTTACTTGGCGCTATCCTCAAAGGATGCCTGGTTACAGGCTTCTAATAGATTTGCACACTTTCAAGAAGTAAAGGAAGCTAAAATTGAAGAAATCAACTTCCATGCAAAACCATACACATGAAGTGAGCAGGTTTTGCATAGATCCTGTGTGTTGGGGGAGGGGATGGGGTGGGAGGGTTTGTGTTTGATCCTGTGTGTTGGGGGTTGGGGAGGGGAGGGTCTTCTACCGTACCCCAAACCAGGATGAACAGTATGAATCAATACTCATTACCTGTCATTCACTATTTATACAACACACATTAGCTTGCCTTGGGCAGTTTCTTTTCCATAAAATTGTTCATATACTAAAATACGCACAAATGTATGTACGTACACTTCTTCAAAAGTCAATAGTAGATCTATCCTGCAGCTGGCCTGAAGACCACCTCTACAGAAGAACCACCTTTATGCAGTGACCATGGAAGGCTGGCCTGTGAGTCATCTTCATGCACCTCTGTATGAGGACACCTGTCTATAGTGACCACAATCACTGCCATGAGTGGTACTTGTACAAAGGTTTCATTATGTAGCTGGTTTGTTAAATTTCCACAGCTACCCCTAGCTACCCCACTCATCCCTCACTCTTACCTTCTCCTTTAATTCCTCCCCCCTCCTTTCCCTCTTCCACATTCCTCTCCACCTTGGCCCCTCCTCCTCCTCTCCCCGTTCCTCCCTCTCCTGGTACTCCTCCTCACCCCACCCTCCCACTTGCCTCTCCCCGTTCCTCCCTCTCTCGGTCCTCCTCCTCCCCACCCCACCCTCCCCTCCCCCACTCTTCCCTCTCCTGGTACTCCTCCTCCTCACCCCACCCTCCCACTCGCCTCTCCCCGTTCCTCCCTCTCCTGGTACTCCTCCTTCCCACCCCACCCTCCCACCCGCTCTTCCCTCTTCTGGTACTCCCCCTCCTCACCCCACCCTCCCCACTTGCATGCCCCTCCCCTCCCCTGAAGTGGACCAATGCATGGATGGACATCACCTGCCAGACTTCCCAACACAGCTGCCCACGATTGAGTGACTTCACAGACCATTACATGCCCCATCTGATAGTTAAAGAAAGCTAAGCAACTTGTGCATAGTGTAAAATTGAATACATGTGTCCTTAGGATAACAAGGGCGGGAATGTACTGGGTGACTGGTGGCTGGAAGACAGCCAGTTGCACTGGTGACTTCAAAGGTAGACCACCAACGGGTGAGGTAAGAAGGAAGACTTACAGTCATGCAAGCCATAGTTCCTCAAACTGTGTGTCAAGTGCACACATTTCATATGAAAGATATGCAGCTAATGGCACATACATAACATATAGTTTACGTACTATAGGATATAATACTATTTATATTGCAACATAGGGGAGAATGCAATGTCAACTAACAAAGCCTAATTTCTTCAAATTTACTATTTATAAATATAATTTTAAATACACTTTAATTCAATTGTGCCAACAGTAAAGGAATATTAGTTGACCCCATATACAATTTTAAGAAACCGCATTTGTGTACAAAGCTGAAGGCAATCTTTGAAGATACTTATAAACAATCTTGCTGTACTGTATGTGTATGTGGTATTTGGATATGTGCAAGTAGTTCTAATATACACATGGTCCTTGTATACAGGTGGCCCTAGTGTACAGGTGGTCCTTGTATACAGGTGGCCCTAGTGTACAGGTGGTCCTTGTGTACAGGTGGTCCTAGTGTACAGGTGGTCCTTGTGTACAGGTGGTCCTAGTGTACAGGTGGTCCTAGTGTACAGGTGGACCTAGTGTACAGGTGGTCCTAGTGTACAGGTGGTCCTAGTGTACAGGTGGTCCTAGTGTACAGGTGGTCCTTGTGTACAGGTGGTCCTTGTGTACAGGTGGTCCTAGTGTACAGGTGGTCCTAGTGTACAGATGGTCCTTGTGTACTTGTGAACAAGTGATCTCGTAACTGCACAAGGTTGTGGGTACAATCACACACAAACAATTAAAGACAACTTGCTACACTAAAAAATAAGTACAATTGAAGGCAGAACTAGGCTGCTAAGATGTGGTTTGATTAGAACTCTTCTTCACAAAGTTTGAAGATGACCGAATCACTAGTGTATGGAGAAATATGAAGGGACTGTATAATGTATACTATAGGCAGCCTAGAATGTATTGTACACATTTGTACTATGCAATAATTGACCTCTGAATACAGGTGGTCTGCAACACTACTGTACACTGTGCTGTGTAGAGCTGGCCTCTATATACAGGTGGTCTGCAACACTACTGTACGCTGTGCTGTGTAGAGCTGGCCTCTGTATACAGGTGGTCTGCAACACTACTGTACGCTGTGCTGTGTAGAGCTGGCCTCTGTATACAGGTGGTCTGCGACACTACTGTACGCTGTGCTGTGTAGAGCTGGCCTCTGTATACAGGTGGTCTGCGATACTACTGTACGCTGTGCTTTGTAGAGCTGGCCTCTGTATACAGGTGGTCTGCGACACTACTGTACGCTGTGCTTTGTAGAGCTGGCCTCTGTACACAGGTGGTCTGCAACACTACTGTACGCTGTGCTGTGTAGAGCTGGCCTCTGTATACAGGTGGTCTGCAACACTACTGTACACTGTGCTGTGTAGAGCTGGCCTCTGTATACAGGTGGTCTGCAACACTACTGTACGCTGTGCTGTGTAGAGCTGGCCTCTGTATACAGGTGGTCTGCAACACTACTGTACACTGTGCTTTGTAGAGCTGGCCTCTGTACACAGGTGGTCTGCAACACTACTGTACGCTGTGCTGTGTAGAGCTGGCCTCTGTATACAGGTGGTCTGCAACACTACTGTACGCTGTGCTGTGTAGAGCTGGCCTCTGTATACAGGTGGTCTGCAACACTACTGTACGCTGTGCTGTGTAGAGCTGGCCTCTGTATACAGGTGGTCTGCAACACTACTGTACGCTGTGCTGTGTAGAGCTGGCCTCTGTATACAGGTGGTCTGCAACACTACTGTACGCTGTGCTGTGTAGAGCTGGCCTCTGTATACAGGTGGTCTGCAACACTACTGTACACTGTGCTTTGTAGAGCTGGCCTCTGTATACAGGTGGTCTGCAACACTACTGTACACTATGCTGTGTAGAGCTGGCCTCTGTATACAGGTGGTCTGCAACACTACTGTACACTGTGCTTTGTAGAGCTGGCCTCTGTACACAGGTGATGTGGAACGCTATGGTAAAGTGTACTGTGTAAGGCCTGTCTCTGTATTGTACATGTGGTCTGTAATACCATAGACACTATGTGTACTACTGTATGCTGCTGATGGCTGGCCTCTGTACACTGGTGAGCTGTAACACTACTGCATGTCTGTTATCCCTACACCCTTTCCATACCAGCGTACATACACGTGTACAGTCGCAGGAGGACAGCTGAATCATAGATAATAGAAGGTCTGTATGATACAACCTATGTACAGCACCACAGTACCTGTATTGTGTACAACAGAGGTGATCCCATTGGTTGAGATGTAAAATTCAATCACCAAAAAACAGTGTTTTCTCGTTGTAATTGATTAACTACATTAATCAATCAATAATTGAGCTGATCTCAGATTTGCCTCTGGCAGAAACCCACAAATACACACACAAAGATCTTCTTTGCCAGCAAACACTGAAAATATACAAGTGAATCTGTTTTCTGAATGACAAGACAAACTCAAACTTGCCAGCAATAGTATGCAGTTAATCAATGATACATATGAGGAAGCTGCAGGTCAAGTTTCTACAGGAATGCCTGACAACTGATCACACCATAATGCACCCAATTGCGTACATCCTATCACAGTCTGCAAGATCAAGGATATTGGGTTAACAATATTTTGGTTCCATTATATTATGACCTCAATACACACACACACACACACACACACACACACACACACACACACACACACACACACACACACACACACACACACACACACATACACACACACACATACACACAGCACACACACACACAGCACACACACATACAAACATGCACACTCACCCACACACACACGTACATGCACTTGCACCCAATTGCAATGTGCATTTGAGACAGAACCTATGTGCTCAGTAACATGACATTATGTGTCCTCTATTGAGCTTCTAAGAGGGTACTGTCACCGATTTCCTGTCCTACAGGGAAGTAGTGAAACACTGACAAAGGGCTATCCACCTCATAACACCAATTCTATTATGTATTATGTCAATGTCATGAAATAATGTAGATGTCCATGCTTATGATAAGGACCATTGAAAGGATGGGAAGAATGTACCCCAAAACACGCAGACAGGTCGTCTCTGATATAGGGCCCTGTAGACAAGGGGACATGCACCATAGAAAGCTAGTCACTCCACACAGGTGCCCCATGTACTCAGACAAGTGACTAGTGTAGACTGCCCACTGTAGACAGTTGGTCACCTTACACAGTACACAGGTGTTCAATGTAATCAGCTGACCATTGCAGACAGGTGTCCACTGTAGACAGGTGATTGCTATGGTATAGATGAATAACCTGGCAGTGGCTTGATACCGAGCTGTTGCTACATTAAACCCTTCCCTTCAATCAGACTGAGAAATGTCAATTTCTACTTCTTGTGGCTTATCTACTAAGGTGCCCTTTGCAAGAGGCTTCAATGTATTGTCTCTCTCCACCTAGTCAAGTTTCATTGTCTATCATAAGTTTCTTGTGAGGACAGGAAGTATTGAGTTCCTGTGTGTGTGTGTGTGTGTGTGTGTGTGTGTGTGTGTGTGTGTGCGCGCTCGTGTGGGTGTGTGGGTGTGAGGGTGGATACTTGCAGACTTTCTCAAGGTACGTAATATGTAGTTTCATGATATTCAAACTTGCCACATCTTCACCACACAGGAAACCTAGAAACCTAAAGATCCCTCATTCCAATGAAGATTTGACTGCAACATCCAAACAATAAAAGTGTGTCTATAAGCTATAGTCAAAGGAGATTTATCAAATCAAAATTCAAAGGATGAATTAGAGACACCTTTCTCGGATGGAAATTAATATGAATGATGATCAAAGGAGAAATGAAAAATCCCACAGTCAGAGTTTGCCTAACTGCAATGGAGAGGCTGCACAAGAGATGTCAGATGTGGTGGAGGGAGTCTTCCTGGTCCGCAATCCAGAGACAATTACAAATCGAAGAAGTAGACAAGCAATCAATTACACCCCAGCAAGTCTTCACTTGTCTTTTGGCGCCCTTCAAAGCCTTAGGACTGGAAGCCCTCCTCTGCTATCAGGAGCAAAGGATATTCGTGGGTGGCAGCCATTCCGCCTAATGCAATACAGAAATGAGACATTTCTAACAAATTTCAAATTCACAATCAGCTTAGATAATCTCGGCGGATTAATTCGTGGTGGATTTCTTCCGAGTACATGGACCCACAAAGCAGATGTGCTACAAAATGACACTTGCATAATGAAGAAAATGAGTGCAAAATTGTACTGTCTCCAAAAGCAATTGAAAGCACAATAAAATCCTAAAAAATCCTAAAAAACCCTAAAATCTTATTGATAGTCCTCCTCCATTTTGTTGTAACTGATTGCTGTTATCTACAGTACATGTGTTGGTTCATATGGGATCCGTGCTTTGCTGGCCAGTGTAGTGTGGGTTGGGTGTGGTAGACTTGGGCTGGCATGCATCCCAGTGTGTTATTATGAAGGTGATTATTGCAACGTACACCCACATATATATGCACACGAACACATCCACACATAAACACACCCACACACCCACACCCACACATGCAGGTATGCATGCATGCACACGCACACACACACATACACACACACACACACACACACACAATACACACACACACACACACAATACACACACACACGCACACACACACACACACACACACACACACACACACACACACACACACACAACACACA
>CAUJGJ010000208.1:1131073-1136073 GCA_963170055.1 Halisarca cf. caerulea | reverse complement strand
TCATGTACATAAACCAACCCTGATAGCAAGTACCTCTGATAGCAGGTACTGATTTTGTGTCCCTTTCGAGGTACGTACTAACAAGTTGCACTGTATTCCAGTGAAACCTGTCTACAAAGACCAATCAAGGACCAGACAATAGTGGTCCTTGTACACAGGTGGTCCTTATAAAGAGGTCCTTTTGCACCACTGAAATTGTTTGCATATGGGGCCAGCCTACAGTGGTTTCTGTAGAAAGGTGGTCCTTGTAGACAGGTGATCCTTGTAGACAGATATGGCCGTCTTTTTACTGTATAGATAGCAGTAAATTTGCAGGCACACTCAAATGCTGGAGGATTATATACTTAATGTTATATTGTAGTAAGGATAATTTTACATACTGCGTGTACAAATAATATAAACCTTCATGCCCTCAATCATCTCCATCTTTCTTCCCATCTCCACATCCCTCTCCCTTCCTCTGCTAACCTTCATTCCCTTACTTTCTCCCTTCACCACCTTCCTCATTCCCTCCTCCATCTCTCCTTCCTCCCCCTCCACCCGCCATCCCTCCCCACCCTCCACCCCCCTTTCTACCCTTCCCTCTCCAGCACCCCTCCTCCCTCCCTCAAGCAATACCTCTGTCGACAGCACTGCTATCTGAAGCACAAACACTGTCTTTCATGCACAACTCATCACTTGCCAAGCATCATTTCGTTGCAATCGTGATTTTAACTTTCAAAAATCATAACTAACAACAATAACATAATAGACTGCAGCATGTAAGTACGTTATAAACGCATTAGTTTTTAACCCTGCCAGACGTTTACATTCGAATTACTTACAGACACTCGAGGGTATGTGGGTCAGATATCTAGCGGCCTTTCGTCATCCGCTGTGTCATCGTGTTCTGCAAAGGGGCGGGACCAGAGACAGAGAGTAAAACCCTTTCATAGGCCTCTTCAAGTACACCAGTCACACAGAAGACAAGATATTTACAACATACATAGCACTGGGTGGGTGTATATACCTATATTGTAATGTACAGTGCATATTCCTCCATACTTCATGGGTGTCTAGGATAGTAGCCACCGGCTAAAGGTTCTCCAAGATAAAATAAGCATACCTAACCTACATGTACTGTACACATGTACTGTACATATGTACTGTGCATATGTTAGTACCGTACATAAGGACTGTACATATATTAGTACTGTACATATGTACTGTGCGTATGTGTGTATGCAAATTATGTACACATGCAGACACACTGTACGTACATGCGGACAGTGAATCCTCGAAAAGCCACCCCCCCTAACAAACCAGCTGCTCTTTATGGAGTACAGTCACCAGTGCTATACAGAGCCAACCCTCTAACCTGCCTGCCACTCTTACAGTGGTCAAGGGAAGACACAGTCAAACCTCTTTGCAAAGTCACTCGATACAGCATCACTCTCTCTACAACAACATACATGTTGGGAACTGTTTCACTGGTCTCTGTGCAAGATGTACTGGCTACAACAGCAGCTTGGTTACAGCATAGATACTAGAACTATCTAGTATCTATGGTTATAGCAGCATGTTGTTGTGGAACCAGTTGTCGTGGAACTGGTGGTGCTTTTGTAAAGAGGTTTGACTGTATACAAAACCCCTCTAATCTGCCTGCTCCTCTTAGTGAAAGGAGACACACAAAACTCACCCTCTTCTTCTTCTTGTTCTTCTTCATCTTCGTCGCTTGTGAAGAAGTTGATGGCCTCATTGTCAGCTCTCATGGTAACAGGCTGGTATTCTCCTCGTCTCTTGGCATGCCACTTGCTGTGGTGTATGAGAATAATCTACTGAACGTATGTGTGTGTGTGTGTGTATGTGTGTGTGTTCGTGTGTGTGTGTGTGTGTGTGTGTGTGTGTGTGTGTGTGTGTGTGTTCGTGTGTGTGTGTGTGTGTGTGTGTGTGTGTGTGTGTGTGTGTGTGTGTGTGTGTGTGTACAGTAAAACCTGCCCAATCCAACACCTTTCTAAATCAACAATGCTTAAACCGACACTGACTTCCAGGCACCAACAGTTTTTCAATACAAAATCACCTGCTAATCTGATAAATGCCTAATCCAAAAAGCGACATCCATTTTGGAGTCCCTAGACACAAAATTAACCTGAACACTCAGACAATTGTTACAAATCTGTTGGAGTTTCTCCTTCTGTTTCCGCCGTACGCATTGCACTAGCAGACGCCATATTCCTTCATTATGTAATACCAAGAGTCAATTCAATGGTATATTTAGCAACTAACAAAATGAAGCAATAATCGGATTCAGTTGTAATAACGAATCCTGACATACATGCCCTGGCTATAAGTGTACAAATATCCGACATTTTTTTTCAGGGTCCCAATCCAACATTTTTTTCCAGTCCCAATGAGAGTCGGACTAGAGAGGTTTGACTGTACTTGCATGTATGTATGTGTGTATGTGGTTAACATGTGTGAGTGTACGTATGCACGTGTGCATGCACCATAGCCTTTACAATATATAAATTATGTTACATGCACTGAACGACACTACCTGATACTATATGTACTTCCTTCTTGAACGACAAGAGGTGCTATAACGATCACCACAATGTTGTCGAGTATATACAAGTACACACACACACACACACACACACACACACACGCACACACACACACACACACAGTGACACACACACAGTGACACACACACTGTGACACACACACACACACACACACACACACACACACACACAGAGTGACACACACACACACACACACACACTTACCCCAACTGCCAAGCAACAATGGCAACGCCGGCAATGATAATGACCACGACGACGACAATAGCAACAAGCACACCGATAATGATGGGTACTTTGCTCTGGTCCACTACAAAACCACTGGGTGTTGGACTTGATGCTGACAAGAAGGAAGAAGCCGGGGACAGTTAAAACAGGATTACGCACACATGCACATATAGGGATGAGTCGTAAAGCACTTGGACATGAAAAATAGTGCAGTATATGTATACAACACATATGTAGTACATGCAATACATATAGTACATACAGTACATACAGTACATACAGTACATACAGGACATACAGTACATACAGGACATACAGTACATACAGGACATACAGTACATACAGTACATACAGTACATACAAGACATACAATACATACATATGTACAGTACTGAGTGCACATACTGGTACGTACACAGTACACACAATACAGTACATGCCGTAAATACAACACACACAGTCTGGCTACAAGTACACACACAGCACACACAGTCTGGCTGTAAGTACACACAGGACACACACAGTCTGGCTACAAGTACACACAGCATACACAGTCTGGCTACAAGTACACACAGGACACACACAGTCTGGCTACAAGTACACACAACACACACAGTCTGGCTGTAAGTTTGACCCAATGCTACCATTGCCAAGAACAGGAAAAACGCAGGCATTATGAAGAACGTGTAAGAGAGATTGAGCATGGGTCTTTTTCGCCACTAGTCTTCGCCACAACTGGAGGCATGGGAGCCACGGCCACAGTGGTGTACAAAAGGATTGCATCACACATTGCCGAGAAGTATGACAAGCCCTACAGCCAGACACTGCATTGGATGAGATGCAAACTCAGTTTCTCTTTATTGAGATCCGCCATCATGTGCCTTAGAGGGTCAAGATCAGCCATCCACTGCCCTGCCACCTTCAATGGAGACAGCATCGACCT
The DNA here is from genome assembly GCA_963170055.1 of Halisarca cf. caerulea. Lineage (NCBI taxonomy): Eukaryota > Metazoa > Porifera > Demospongiae > Chondrillida > Halisarcidae > Halisarca > Halisarca cf. caerulea. Next base: position 1,132,338 of record CAUJGJ010000208.1, on the reverse strand, counting down.
CGCCTGCTCTGAGGGGCAGGTCCCAACCCAATGCTAACTCAAAAATACTTTCTCTTGTCTGTTCAGTGATGTACTTACTCTACCACTAACAGTATGTAGTGCTATTGTACTTGCTGGTATTATGGCTATATATTATTGTCATTAAAAATAAAAATCTAATGCAAAAAAGTCTGGCTGTAAGTACACACACAGCACACACACAGTCTGGCTGCAGGTACACACAGCACACACAGCACACACACAGTCTGGCTGCAAGTACACACAGGACACACAGCACACACACAGTCTGGCTGCAAGTACACAAACACACACACAGTCTGGCTACAAGTACACAGATCCCACAGTGTCTGGCTGCAAGTACACAAACACACACACAGTCTGGCTGCAAGTACACACACAGCACACAGTCTGGCTACAAGTACACAAACACACACACAGTCTGGCTGCAAGTACGCACAGCACACACAGTCTGGCTACAAGTACACACAACACACACAGTCTGGCTACAAGTACACACAGCACACACAGTCTGACTACAAGTACACAAACACACACAGTCTGACTACAAGTACACACAACACACACAGTCTGGCTGCAAGTACACACAGCACACACAGTCTGGCTACAAGTACACACAGCACACACAGTCTGACTACAAGTACACAAACACACACAGTCTGGCTGCAAGTACACAACACAAATATGCACCAGAGCAAGATGGAATGGGTGCACTCCATATTCCGCCAAAACACGTCAGATTGGAACGTCCCGTCATTTCATAACCATCATTACAGACGAAGGTGACTGTGGTTCCAGAATCCACTCTCTGGTTAGTTCCCAGGCCTAAAATCTTCCCATTGGGTATATCGGCAATCACAGGGCAATAGATGATAGCTGAAATGAAACCAAGTTCACAATTACAAGTACATACAATACACACACACACACACACACATGCACACATGCACACACACACACACACACACACACACACACACACACACACACACACACACACACACACACATACAGTAAATGCAGTACTTACAGTACATACAGTACATGCAGTACTTGCAGTACATATGTACAAGAATAAGTACTAGATAAAGTACATACAGTACGGATCATAAAAAGGTAACAAAAATAACTTTTACCGTTTAACGCTTATCCAGGACTTGTATCATTATTTAGTTAACAGTTAACTGGTAACCGTTAACTGATAACGGTTATCCGCCAAGTTCTGTTAAGTATTTTGATAACGAATC
>CAUJGJ010000208.1:1096073-1108573 GCA_963170055.1 Halisarca cf. caerulea | reverse complement strand
AGGCCCACTGTCTGGACACCTTAACTCACCGGGACGGCAGACAACCCCAATGTCTTCACTATGATCACAGTTGCTGACGTTCCAGGCATAGTACGAACACTGTGTAATACTGGTCTTGTTGTGATGCTCCTCTTCACTCCCACATCTGAGGTTGTCAACCCAAATGGGACCTGAAGTGGGGGCGGGGGGAGGAATGGTGGAGGTTAACCTACATGTGTACATAAATATACGTACGTATATGCACTTGTGTCATGGTGAGTGGAGAGATCAAAGGAAAAAAGTGGTTTGTAAAAGGTCAACAAACCACTTCCGGCAATCAAGGGGTCAGCTCTACAGCACACCTCCAATCAAGTCATTGACAGCTCCTGACAAACAAGTAACTTCATATCCCTTGACCTCTCACCATTGCACAAGATCACAGGCCAATGTATAGGACAAATTCATTAGTACCATCCCATGACACAAGTTAGTTGTATCCCTCCCAAGTGGGATGTGCAGCCATACAATCACACTTTTCTTTAACCACGTCGGACTGATGCCCTCGGTGATTAAGGAAAAGTGGGATTGTAATAGCTGCACAAACTGCTTGAGAGTGATAACAAATATCTACAGTATGAATAATGGTATGGGAAAACTGGTAAAAAAAAAACTTGGAAGTCACATAAACAGAAATATTGCTTAACAAGGACAACCTCTGTGAACCGGGTGCAAGCACCCTAAGCTATGCAGATACGTACTTCTAACAAGAATGATCACAGGGCATGCTGTGGATTCTCGTTCACTATGTACATAGCTTCCAGTGTATAGTAGGACCACACTGGGGGGGGGGGGGGGGGGAGCGTTCACATGCACACGTACGTATGTACCTAAACACACCCCACCATCCCTGGGTCATTCTTTTTACCCATGGACAGAATAAGAGGGAGGGAGAGGGTGAAGGTGGGAGAGTGGGAGGGAGAGGGTGAAGGTGGGAGAGTGGGAGGGAGAGAGTGAAGGTGGGAGAGTGGGAGGGAGAGAGTGACGGTGGGAGAGTGGGAGGGAGAGGGTGAAGGTAGGAGAGGGAGGGAGAGGGTGAAGGTGGGAGAGAGGGAGGGAGAGGGTGAAAGTGAAAGTGAGAGGGAGAGAGTGAAGGTGGGAGAGTGGAAGGGAGAGAGTGAAGGTGGGAGAGAGGGAGGGAGAGGGTGAAGGTGGGAGAGAGGGAGGGAGAGGGTGAAGGTGGGAGAGTGGGAGGGAGAGAGTGACGGTGGGAGAGTGGGAGGGAGAGGGTGAAGGTAGGAGAGGGAGGGAGAGGGTGAAGGTGGGAGAGAGGGAGGGAGAGGGTGAAAGTGAAAGTGAGAGGGAGAGAGTGAAGGTGGGAGAGTGGAAGGGAGAGAGTGAAGGTGGGAGAGAGGGAGGGAGAGGGTGAAGGTGGGAGAGAGGGAGGGAGAGGGTGAAAGTGAGAGAGTGAGAGGGAGAGAGTGAAGGTGGGAGAGTGGGAGGGAAAGAGTGAAGGTGGGAGAGGGAGGGAGAGGGTGAAGGTGGGGGAGAGGGAGGGAGAGGGTGAAGGTGGGGGAGAGGGAGGGAGAGGGTGAAGGTGGGAGAGTGAGAGAGATTACGATAATAAACTCAGTTTACGACCATAGTAGAGCCCAATTACGATTTTAGTACAACCCAATTGCAATCGTAATGCTGCACAACTGCGATAAAATTACATTACAACATGTGAACTTTCTATGATACACACTATACATACACACATTCGTAAATATTGTACATACATACACACGTACGTACCTGTACCAGGGCCAAACTGAGGGCCATATGTTAGAGCACCGGCAGAAAAACCAAGTTGCTTGCACACCACTTCTGCCTCGATGGTCGTGAAGTAATCATCACACACTGTTCCCCACTGGTCGCTATGATACACCTCCAGTCTTCCCTCTGACGAGTTCCCGCCAACCAGTCTCAGAGCAAGATCTGCACATTCAGAAAAAGAGCCCTTGGTCACCAACTCACACATACAGAAACATACCCATATGTACTGTATGTACATGAGTACATGTATATACATACATAACTACACACGCAGCAACATACACATATGTACTGTACGTATGAGTACATGTACGTACATAAGTACCCATGCACTGGGTACCAACTCACACACAGCATACATCGAGATACAGTACATGTAATAGCCGTATCCAGCCATAAAGTGCAAATAAAGAAATTAAATAAAGAAATTAATTAATAAAATGCAAATTATGTAATTGACCTCGGGCTGCGCCCTCGGTCAATAAATTACATTGGCGTAGGAATGACTTGTATTTTGGGGGGGCTCACTCAATATCATGTGCAGTTTATGTGCAGTACAATAGCTTCTTTAATATACGTATGATCAGGCAAACATTGGGGGGGCTATAGCCCCTCCAGCCCCCATGGTTCCTACACCTATGAATTAGCACTTTATGCTGCTGTAGCACACCAAGGCAGGATACAACTACTACCGCATGCGAGTTAACTTTCGCGGGACTAAACTTTCTTGGTATTCGCGGTTCGGGAGCCATCCGCGAATAATTCCTTCCGCGAATATTAAAGCAAAGCGCACGCATTGAAGATCTTCTCCAATAAGAGGAGTCCACCGTGCCCCATAAACATGATATCCACGTACACAACTCTCCACTTCGAACATCTTGAAACTGCCGATCATAGAACTGGCAAAGTTCCCACTTCATCTGTGAAAGTCGAGTATCCATGGTCACAGCCTGAACGACAATTAATACTTGCAGCAGTCTAGCTTCCCGTTCAAAGGTAGGCCTATTTCGTCCGTTGAGAGACTTCTTATCGGCGAATCATACAACCAAACCTCAAGACAGGAACAGAATTGGACTTGGTTCGCTAATTTCGACGCTAACAGCAAAAAAATCCACTCAGCTTCATTATTTTTATTAGTATAGATATACTAGTGCATACAAGTAATATAATATTAGTGACCCCTGCATCCGCGAAAATTTGAAAATCCGCAATCCGCGAAAGTTTAGTCCCGCGAAAGTTAACTCGCATACGGTATGTGTCATGGTGAAGCAAAACACTGCAAAATGTGACAATTGACAAGTACTAATTAATGAAGCATGAAAGAGTTTTGGCTGGCAGGAGATTGACAAGACCCTTGACCTGGGCTACATCAGAGTAGCAGGGCTACATTGTGGATGTAAGCCCGCAGTACTCTTTGATCCACCCAACTTTCGCCCCCGCACCATGACACATACACACATATGTGTACAGTAAAACCTGTCCTAAAGACTGATTGTATAGCAAGACCACCTGTCTACAGAGACCACTGTTGGTTGCCCCATGGACCACCTCAGTGATACCACTGCACCCCTGCGTGTGTAAGGACCACCTGTCTACAGAGACCACTGTTGGTTGCCCCATGGACCATCTCAGTGATACCAATGCACCTCTACACATACGTATAAGGACCACCTGTCTACAAAGACCGCCATCACTTGGTCCATTGAGTGGTCATTATAGACAGGTCTCACTGTCTGCACCTAAATTGAAATCCAATGGTCTATCTAATCTGAACATTATCTAAGGTATGTACAGCCCCCGTATACGTTTGTACTACGTATGTACAAAAGCCCCCCCCTATACGTACGTACTACACTGTACAAAAGCCCCCCCCCCCCTATACGTACGTACTACACTGTACAAAAGCCCCCCCCCCCCCTATACGTACGTACTACACTGTACAAAAGCCCCCCCCCCCCTATACGTACGTACTACACTGTACAAAAGCCACTTGAAATGCAATCCAACAACCTCTACACTCTGACACATCGTTTATGCCCACAGAGGGTGAAACACAGTGGTTCCACTCTGCTATGTATATACAGTTAAACCTGTCTTAAAGACCCCCTGTCTACAGAGACCACTGTAGGCTGCTCCATGGGCCACTTCAGTGATACTAATACACCTCTGTATGAGGACCACCTGTCTACAGAGACCACCATCATTAGGTCATTCGAGTGGTCATTATAGGCAGTTTTACTGTACAGTGAAATCTCTCTAAACCGAACACCCTTCGGACGAAGAAAAGGTTCAGCTTGGAGAGGTTTCCGGATTAGAGAGGTTCTGTATGTACAGCAAATATAGAGAGTAGGACTTGAAAACACGTCCAGTTTAGAGAGGGTTCCAGATTACAGTGTTTGGTTTTGAGAGGCCTCACTGTACTAGAATTCATTTTCATGTGCAGGAATGTGACAATCACTCTAAAGTCATGAATAATAATGAGGCCTTTCAAAACTATGTACATATGTGGGAGTAGTTGGAGTATCTATGGCAATACCAAAACATGTAATTAAAAACTCTTTCCTGCACACCACCCGCAGTTGATTCACTGTGAAATTGCCACATACAGTGTCAGAGTATGTATGTACATGCACACACATGAACTCACGAACGCATACACACATGTACACAAGCACGGATGTATGCACACACACACACACACACACACACACACACACACACACACATACACACACACACACACACACACACACACACACACACACACACACACACACACACACACACACTCACCATCAGAGCAGAGAACACCTATAGCATACCGGTTTGTATCGCAGTAGAGATTGGGACCACTATAGTAGTAGCAGTCAGTGACACTGCTTTCAGTTCCACGACAAGAGAGGTATGCAATACTGGCGTTGAGTGAACCAGCTCCAAAAACTGCTCCCCGGGTCGCTCGTTCCGCAACCTGAAACCCAAGCTGCCGACAGATGACAGTTGCGTCTTGAAATGAGGGGTAGGAGTCGCAGATGGTACCCCACGTCCCATTGATTCTCACTTCCACTCGGCCGTCATATTCGTTGGTACCGTTCACAAGTCGAAGCTCCACATCTGGAGAGTTTGCACATTAGTGAAGTGAGTATAATATACGTACAAGAATACAGGGATATTCAATGTGTGTGTGTGTGTGTGTGTGTGTGTGTGTGTGTGTGTGTGTGTGTGTGTGTGTGCGTGCATACGTGTGTGTGTGTGTGTGTGTGTGTGTGTGTGTGTGTGTGTGTGTGTGGTGTGTATGTATGTGTGTGTGTGTGTGTGTGTGTGTGTGTGTGTGTGTGTGTGTGTGTGTGTGTGTGTGTGTGTGTGTGTGTGTGTGTGTGTACATGCGTGTGTGTATATGTGTGACTACGTATGTCTGTGACAGCATGCACACCTACACATTAGCATGGAATAAAATTAAGGTAGCACTATCTGTGCACACTTGCCCCCATAGCTACACCAAGCATCATATTATGCATATTATAACACATGACTCCTTCAAGTTAGAAGCCTTGAAACGCAATGTTAACAATGCAATATTTGGTCTGCGGTACTCTGAACCCACAGGGCTTCAGTGGATATATCTACCGAATAGCCTATTGACGGGCAATGTGTACGTAGTGAACTACCACGATACGAATTCGGAGAAAACCGACTGAACTGTGTGTTCCAGCATGTATGCATGTGTACGTGTACGGAAAAATAAAAATGGCTGCTCACAGCTTACGTCAGAATAATTGTCAGTCAATCTACAAAACCTTTGAGCCATACAGATTTGTGGCAATATACACTCTCAGATATACGCTTTATTCTATAACTAGCTAAACACAGGAGGACCAAACGGCATCAAGCTCCAAGAAACATTGAGGCAATGGCAAGTCTTACTGACAGGTCTCAGGAAACATAGCTTAACGATGCTGCACAAGAATCCAGTCTAAACGACACATCTAAATGCACACCGCAACTTACCATCACTTTTTCCGAAAGAAAATAAGTAAAAGAAGCAGAAAGCCGATAAAAAGACCAAGGCGTGACCGCCAAACATCGTTCCTGATAATTTCCTTCTTGTTCGGCAGGTCATGTGACAGGATGTACGTACGTGATGATTTTTCCTAATGTTAGTCTCGCGTAACCAAACCCATTCCTCCATTTTTATCCAAGTGACTCCAGGGTAGTTAATGCTGATATGGCAATAATACTCCTGAATAGTAAGTACTAGCTCCACAATCTTTCCCTTCCTATGCATAATGAACATAAATCTGTCCTGATAGTAAGTACCTCTGCTATAAGAAGTAGTGATTCTGTATTTGGATCCCTTCAACATACTTATAAAGCAAGTTCTACTTCACCATAATATTTTTTTTCTTTTTTTAGCAATAACTATATACCGTAGATGCGGATTTTTCTGCGGGCCTAAACTTTTGCTAATATTGCATACTGAAGAACATTTGCGATCTAATTTTTGCAGTTGACACTGTACACATACAATACCTACACAGACAATGGCAGCAAATGACTCCTAAATTTTTGCGATCACAGCCTAAACCTGCTAATTAGCAAAAATATCATCCTAGCCAAAAAAATCAGCATCTACGGTATACAGTAGAACCTCGTTAGTAAGAACACTGTTAATGAGTAATACCTGGTTAGGAAGTACAAGGATATGATACCCCAGCTTATAACCCATAATACTAATCTATATGGTTAGCAAGTACTACTGATAGTGAGTAGCAATTTGGAGGGTCCCCAGGTGTGCTCACTAACGAGGTTTGACTGTAATTGAATTAAGCAGCATACAATTACAACAGAGAGAATTCACCATAATAATAGGCTAGCTGGTACAATTTTCGTGGGTGCTAAACATTTGCATGTACAGACCCTCGCTTATCCAACCCTCGCATATCTGGCCACTCCACTTATCCGACCCACCCTCTACATTGGTACTCTATAATACAGAACAGTATTGTAGTGTGTAGTCTATTTTTCCAAAGTGTATTTGTATGTTCTAACATTGTATTCCTATGTTACTTAAGCTAACATATGAAAGTTTTACCACATGTATGCATGAGTCAACAATGATTCCTTACGCATGTACCTGTTCTTGTAGTTCTCCATTACAATGTCATGTATTTCCCATAGCCGGTTCTTACACATATCCAAACATAAGCTGCATGGTCCCATTGAGTGCGGATAAGTGAGGGTCTACTGAATCATATGTTGGAAAATTTGTGGCTCAAGTCAAGGGCAATTAAAACTTGCAGTAACACTATAATTTTCACAAGTGAATATTTTCATCATTCTTAAACACTAAAAATTAATCTTGATTTTACCCCTCAAAGCTACTCACCATATACTGCCATTTTAATATGCCACATTAACCCTTAATTGTTCCAATTCCCATTCCAAAAATGGAACTCTTGCGGTTTAAGGGTTAAATTGTTTTGTACCCAAATACAGTTGGATTAAAGAGGTTCCAATAAATGTTATATCAGTCAGTGGACAATGAACAGCGAGTGCACCTGAAAGCCCTTCATTATAATAAATAGTAACAATAGACTAATTTGTACATAAATACATACCATAGGTCCAACATTACCATACATACAATCACATGTCACATACTAAAGCATGTGAACACAAAGTAGGCTTCCAACACAAAAATGCTTTGTGATTACTGAAACAGCGAGTCACATTAAATTAGGCTATTAAAATATATCTGGACAGGCCGAGTAATCATTTTTCAGCTTTGCATTCCAGTAGCGGCCATTGTAGGTGAAATAGCTGATGTTCAAATCTTCATCAAGTTTGTATTCAAACCACCTATGTAGGATGTAAAAGGAGTGTGTGTGTGTGTGTGTGTGTGTGTGTGTGTGTGTATGCATAGGCAGGGGCATACCCAGGATAATTTTAAGGCAAAACTATGGACAATGTGTCTAGTATGCAAACGACTCTGCATGCTGCTGAGTCAGACAGTGTAAAATGACATGTTCTATTTTTGGTAACAAAATGGCATCGAAAAATCACTTTGAATACCGTGACATGGGCATGTAGTTTGGAGCTCTAAATTAAATTTCAAGCTTGGCACAAGGCTACAAACCTTCCTTGCCTTCACTATGGGGGAAAGAGGGAGTATTTCTGACTCGAGATGATGTTTGTGCTTATGTTCAAATCGACTAGTAAGTTTCTTAACCAAGGCAACTGCCTAGGTTGCCTCAATAGTGGGTACACCCATGATATGTGGGTATGCACGCAGCACAGTGACACAGATCATCACTTACACAGGAGACCACGTTTCTCCAGTTTCTTCTCTTATTCTACGAGCTGCTCGCTGCTTCTCCTCAAGCCGGTGTTTCTCTTCAGCCGCCTTTTCTAGCTGAAGTAATTCAAAGCAAAAGGAAAGAACACCAAACAATAGAAGCCGATACTAACAACACTACCTACGTATATCAGTGGATATCAGTGGATTCTGCATACATACACACACACACAAACACACACACACACACACACACACACACACACTAACATCATTGTCTTCAAGGTATCTCTGATCGGGTCTAAACCTGGAATCTGTGGGGCATGTAACTGTTTTGTCGAGTTCGTTCAACGTCAGAGAGAAGAGAGTGAATCCGAACTGGCTACAAGAGAAGGAGGCACGGGCCAAAGTGGTTACCACGTATGAATAACACTGGAACAAGGCACACATGTACATATGTATGTACCTACATACAATATGTACATACGTACATACATACAATATGTACATACGTACATACGTACAATATGTACATACGCATGTGTGCACAAAAGAGAAGGAAGGATCAACACTTTAGTATGTGTAGTTACAGTATACGTATGTATGTATATATGTACATATGAACTTACAGTATGTGCGTACATACAACATACATGCACTTATGTACATACAAATATGTAAGTAAGAACAAAGATGGTGTGTAGAAAAGAACAGATCAGATCAAAATACATTCACTTGTACTGAGTGGGTATGTATACATGTACCAGTATGTACATACGCACACACGTACCAGTATGTACATACGTACACACGTACCAGTATGTACATACGTACACACGTACCAGTATGTACATACTGCACATACATTGCCAGGTTCAAATGGTGGGCACAAACAAACGATACACGTAGCTAGACATTAGCAGCATGTATATACGTATGTACGCATGTACATACTTTTCCCAGTTGTTAATGCGTGGAGCAGCTGTCCATATTCGAACCCAGTCACTGTCTGTGACAAAACAGAGCAAAAGAAGATTATCAATATCACAGGACAGAAACTGTATGCAGTGTGTGATACATGACATGTACAATTTTTAATACATGCACAATAAGAACGAAACTGCAGCAAAGAAAAGGATGAAGAGAATGAGGGAGGGAGAAGGAAGGGGAGAGGGGGAGGAGGGCAAGGAGGGAGGGAGAAGGAAGGGGAGAGGGGGGAGGAGGGTGAGGAGGGAGAGAGAAGGAAGGGGAGAGGGGGAGGAGGGCGAGGAGGGAGGGAGAAGGAAGGGGAGAGGGGGAGGAGGGCAAGGAGGGAGGGAGAAGGAAGGGGAGAGGGCGAGGAGGGCGAGGAGGGAGGGAGAAGGGAGAGGGAGGAGGGCGAGGAGGGAGGGAGAAGGGAGAGGGAGGAGGAGGAGGGCGAGGAGGGAGGGAGAAGGAGGAGGGTGAGGGAGAGGGGGAGGGCGAGGGAGAGGGATGGGGAGGAGGGCGAGGGGGAGGGAGAAGGGAGAGAGGGGGGAAGGAGGACGGGGGGAGGGAGAGGGAAGGGGAGGAGGATGGGGGGAGGGATGGGGAGGAGGGCGAGGGGGAGGGAGAAGGGAGAGAGGGGGGAAGGAGGACGGGGGGAGGGAGAGGGAAGGGGAGGAGGACGATGAGGGAGGGGGGAGGAGGGCAAGGAGGGAGGGAGAAGGGAGAGGGATGGGGAGAAAGGAGATAGATACACACTAACTCTTAACATCCAACCGTCTGTATTCAAAGTGTGTGTGCCATGCTCCTCTCAGCTCTAACACCTGCTTATCTTTGGCATTGTATACACCACCTATGTACAAATTATAGGAAAAGCATGTGACAGTCATGTGATGTGCACATGACATGCCATACATACACACAATGCACATGCATGCACACATGCACGCACGCACGCACGCACGCACGCACACACACACACACACACACACACACACACACACACACACACACACATTCATTACACCTTCCACAACAACCTCCCACAAAGGCAGAAGAAATGCACAAGTTTTTTGGTAGGCTGTAGCAGTCAACAAGTGAGGTGGCCAAAATCACATACATGCGCACATACATACATACACACATTAATGGCTACACAGAAGGTGCGACAGCTACGTACCAGACACCAAGTAACCACAAAGTGGCAGTGAAAAGCACGCACTCAACATCGCTGCCCTCGACAGGTGTGATGGTTTCCCGTTACACAGCTGCACCAGACGACTCAATGGGTGCATAGGGAAGGAGCAGCGGCAAAGTCTGTACTGTACGTTATAAGGTTTGAATGTGTCCTTTTTGCAACCAAAGATGCAGTATATACAGGCAAGTGTGCGCACACACGCACGCGCATACATGCATGTGTGCACACTCAAACACACACAAAAACATGTGTGCATGCACACACCTACACACACACACACACACACACACACACACACACACACACACACCACGTATCTCCTTATACTTCCTCCCAACTGAACTGTATGATGAAAACACAACTTTAGCATAGTCTCCAGTTTCATGACATCTTACAAATACATCGCCTTCCTGTGGGGTACATGTGAGCGAACATGAACAGACACACTGTATGTGTGTGTGTGTGTGTGTGTGTGTGTGTGTGTGTGTGTGTGTGTGTGTGTTTGTGTGTGTGTGTGTGTGTGTGTGTGTGTGTGTGTAATGTGTGTGTGTGCATATGTGTTTGTGTGTGTGTGTGTGTGTATGTGTGTGTGTGTGTGTGTGTGTGTGTGTGTGTGTGTGTGTGTGTGTGTGTGTGTGTGTGTGCGCGTGTGTGTAATGTGTGCATGTGTGTGTGTGTGTGTGTGTGTGTGTGTGTGTGTGTGTGTGTGTGTGTGTGTGTGTGTGTGTGTGTGTAATGTGTGTGTGTGCATGTGTGTTTGTGTGTGTGTGTGTGTGTTTGTGTGTGTGTGTGTGTGTGTGTGTGTGTGTGTGTGTGTGTATGTGTATGTGTATGTGCACACACATGCATCCGTGTGCATAGAAAGGAGGTGCTTCAATGCAGGGGTGTATGGACATACAGTGGGTGTTGCCTTGTGCGTTATCTACGTACATAAACACATACGTACATACTGTGAGTACATACGTACTGTGAGTACATACTGTGAGTACATACGTACTGTGAGTACATACTGTGAGTACATAATGTGAGTACATACTGTGAGTACATACTGTGAGTACATACTGTGAGTACATAATGTGAGTACATACTGCGAGTACATACTGCGAGTACATACTGTGAGTACATACTGTGAGTACATACTTTGAGTACATACTGTGAGTACATAATGTGAGTACATACTGTAAGTACATACTGTGAGTACATAATGTGAGTACATAGTCTCGTGCAGCCAGACCCTTTCTCGCCAACACACGCTGAGTAAAGATGGAGGTGAAAGCAATCTGGCGATGCGAGACTAGTGAGTACACACTGTGAGTATATACCAAAGTGAATAAGTACTTTACTCACATGGTCAGCCCATAGTTCTCCAAATATCAAGTTGTGAATGGTTGTAACCGGCTTGTTCCAGTAGTAGTGAAAGTTGTCACACTTCGGTCGGTAGTGCATGATTCCCACTGGAGTCACGTTGCACCACTGCAGCGGAGGTAGAGCAGCAACACCGAAATTCAAAAATGTCATTCATGTTTATGTACACACGTACATAAGTACGTATGCATGTATGTACACACACACATGCAGTGAAACGTAACTCAAAGTGGACGCAAAATCAATACTTATTATCAGAGGTAAGTACTTACAGTACTATCAGGGTTGGTTTATGTACATGAGGAATACACAGGGACAGAATGAGGAGTACTTACTATCCAGGAGTATGAACTAAACCAGGTACTTACTATCAGGGTTGGTTTATGTACATGAGGTACACACAGGGACAGAATGAGGAGTACTTACTATCCAGGAGTATGTACTAAACCAGGTACTTACTATCAGGATTGGTTTATGTACATGAGGTATACACAGGGACAGAATAAGGAGTACTTACTATCCATTAGTATGTACTAAACCAGGTACTTACTTACTAACCACTTCCACTGTATATGTAATCATATAACATAGACATGGCCACAAAAGGACGTTCGCCAAAATTAAAGTTCTCCATTTTCAGCTGATATTGCCGAAGTTCTCAACCACCAATACACATTTCTGTGCACATGGAATGCTATATATGTGTGTGTGCATAATATCATATGCACGTACGTATATAAGAACATACTATGATGTGAACGTACGTACGTATGTACTTATGTAAATCACAACAATAACACATACGTATGTATGTATGCACACACTCATGCAGGCACGCACACACACACACACACACACACACACACACACACACACACACACACACAC
>CAUJGJ010000208.1:1083573-1093573 GCA_963170055.1 Halisarca cf. caerulea | reverse complement strand
CAAGACAGATCACACAGTTCAGCAGGTGCAGGGTTTCACCTGGGGTCAAATATTTGCTTTTGGGGGACCTTCACATCTGTATACTACATGTACACACACACACACACACACACACACACACACACACACACACACACACACACACATGCATGCCACAAGCATGGATAAGCATTTAAATTATACTGGACTCATAGTCAATTCATGACAGTGTTCATTCACAAAAATGAACTAAGGGTGCAAAATTTCATTTGTGGGAGGGGGACCCCTTTCTGCTTGGTGGTGGTGGTGGGGGGGGGGAGAGGGGGGGGGGACTGTACAGTACTTAGGGTCCCCCCTGAGATAAAACCCTGAGGTGGAAGTAGTCCAGGCATGCGGGGGAGGGGGCATGTACCTACTCCACACCTACAGTACATACTACGTGTGGAGATTTGTGGACAAAATTGAATAGATTTACAACATGACCTCGCAGTGCACGTCCATACACATTCACTCTGCAACGCGCATGCCCACCTGCAGCCTTGTGCAGCAGATCGGAATATTCCAAATCTTCGACAATTCGTTGTGTGAATGAGAGAGGCTCGTTGATGTGCACGGGCATGGTCACCCTCGTGAGGTCATGTCCCAGAAAGTGCTTGAGAAATCTAACAATATACAAGTACATATGTACATACGTATATAAGTATGCACATACACATACGTATGTACGTATGCATAACAGTACAACAAGTACATATGTATATGTATACAGTATAATACATCATGCTTGTATGCTAACATACACAAGTATTGTAATTACAAACATGAACATGTACACACACATACACATACATACGTACATGCGTATGTATGCATGCAAGCATGAAATGCTTACACACACGCGCGCACACACACACACACACACACACACACACACACACACACACACACACACACACACACACACACACACATACACACATACATACACACACATACACACACACACACACACACACACACACACACACACACACACACACACACACACACTTCCACAGTCCAAATGAAGTTCTGCCTCTGGGAATATCCAGGGCCGTTCTTCTTTCTTTCATAACACCCATGTCAACTTGAAAGTGTGAAAAGTAGGAAACAAAACAAAGTAACACAACGCAAACAGCACAAAACATGTATGAACTGTACGTACGTACGTACAGTATGTTTGTACAGTAGTACCTCTCTTCAGTGACCACCCTTTGGGAACTATGAAAGGTGGTCTCTCAAAAGAGGTGGTTTCTGAGGAGAGGGGAGTTAATGAGGCGAGGGGAGTGCACACGTACGTACATATGAACAAGCACACACATACACACACATACACACACACACACACACACACACACACATAACACACACACACACACACACACACAAACACACATGCAGAGTAGATTGCATTTACCAGGTTTACATACATATGTACGTATGTAATAATGAAGTTGCTCAAATTTGAAGGCTAAAACATGTCAATGCTGGTCATCCTTTTAGTGGACATTGATCAGTAGAAACCCTAGATATTTATCTAGGTACATACCTACATACGTGAGCCTCACATTGTTGATTGGAGAAGTGTGGCTCATAGCAACCAGGTGTGTGTGCTAACCAGGAGTGTGTACTAACCAGGAGTGTGTGCTAGCCAGGAGTGTGCACTAACCAGGAGTGTGTACTAACCAGGAGTGTGTGCTAGCCAGGAGTGTGTGCTAACCAGGAGTGTGTACTAACCAGGAGTGTGTACTAACCAGGAGTGTGTGCTAGCCAGGAGTGTGTGCCAACCAGGAGTGTGTGCTAACCAGGAGTGTGTGCTAACCAGGAGTGTGTGCTAACCAGGAGTGTGTGCCAACCAGGAGTGTGTACTAATAGACATAGGAGTGTGTGCTAACCAGGAGTGTGTACTAATAGACATACACAAAGAGAGACAGACCAGACAACATCTGTACATACCCAGCTGCGGCATACACCATTGATCCTCCTCTTTCATGGCTGGAACCACTTGTGTCCCATTTCCCTTGGAGCTAGACAAATGGCTGTCTGCGTCAAAAAATTGCTGTGTGTGTGTGTGTGTGTGTGTGTGTGTGTGTGTGTGCCCGCCCGTGTGCATGTGTGTGCGTGCATGTGTATTCATGCGTGTACACAAAGAAAAATGATAGATACATTTCAATGAGTACATCAGTAATATGTACATAGGTACATATACATTCATAAAATTCTATAATATGCTGATTGTGCAGTATGAACATATGTAGGCATGCATGAAGGGTGTCCTATGAAAATTACCATCAGAACTTCACACACACTGTATGAAAGACTCACATTGGACAAAAGACTCTTCTAAAGGATATGTATGTACGCACATCTCTCGACAAACAGATCACTTTGCAATGGCAGCCACTCACCACAGACAAATGTGCCACCTGTCTGAATGGCGTAAATACGTACATACGTATCTGAACTAACAATAGAAAGATGTACATACGTACATACAGTGGAACACTCTTAACACAAAACTCAAGGGACTGGTGAAAAAGTCAGAATTCCATGTTATCAGAACAACTAGGAATACTAGGGGCATTAAAGGGACCATTTGCTGCTTTCATGTTAACCAGAATGTTGTGTACACAGAGTTCCACTGTACATATGTATCTCGTGTTGAGCTCTGAATCTGTCAGAGATGAGACAGAGTGCGGCTCGAGAAATAGACTCTCAGGATTACAATTCCAAAGAAACAAAATCTCCACACACTCAAACAAGAGACTATTGATTGCAGATATACGTACATACTGTACATACGTATGTACGTACGTAGGTACACATGCAGGTATATAGCCCTGAAAATTCTTAGAACACGTGCAAATTTGGGTGTACATATGTGCGTACGTACATACATATGCATATTCATACAAGTTTACATTGGAGCATTAGAATACGATGAGCATATGTACGCATGCAACCATGTGTTCTGCTTTTAAGGGTATTTTGTGTGTGGTACATATCTTACGCTATATGTGTGTGTGCCTGTACAATACAACTTGGATAGTGAGTAGGAGTAGACGTGCCACCCAACCCAGGTGTTGGACAAATCAGGTTAAATTGCCGACATCTGATTGACCCTCTAAATATGGTCGGATTGGGGATTTCCCTATTGCACCATGTCTTCCACAGCTACATAAGAGCAGTGTTAGAAATAATGGTCAGCATTCAGACATTGCCCGACCATTTTGGCATTTTGTCTTACCCGAAAAAGTTTGAGTCAGACATTTGGCTGAGCACTACCTCATGTTCATTTCACACACACAGTGATGATCCCAAGTCATTTCTACCGAAAATGTTTACTTATGCTTTCATTATCTGTTGATACACATCTACTGTGGCATATCTACTGTGGCACATGTGTAGTCCTCCAAAAATATGTCTGAGCAAATCTGAGATTGTCTGACCCAAAATAATGATGTTAGGACATTTGTCCATCTGCCACTTGCTCCTTATTTCTAACACTGTAAGAGTGGATGAGGAATGGTCTAGCCCTCCAAGACTAGGTCACCACAGGTACGTACAAGACTGGTTCCCATTGCGTCAGGAGATTCTGGTGAGGCAGTAGGCTAACCAACGGTACAAAGACTCAGACAAATTCAACTATTCAGTGGAACCTCTACAGCCTGACTCCTCAATAATCCAACATTCTCCCCGATCTTAACGTATTCAGAGGAAAAATCACTATGTTTCGCTATACTAAAAATGCTGGATAATCCGACAACCTCTGTATAATCTGAGATCATTTTAAGGGTCCAGGGAGTTTCGGATTGTGTCAGCTCCACCATAGATACTAACATGGTAGGTGGAACTGAACCAGAATTCAATAAACTAGGATAAAGTGGGGTAACTTGAAACACGAGTAACTTGTAACAGAGTCTGTATCTTCCGCCATGAGTAACAGAGTCTGCATCTTCCGCCATGATTAAGCAGGCCAGCCATACTTGCTACTGCTGGCTACAGCCTGAGCAACAGGACATAGCGTAATGTCCCCACTCCTATGGCTTGACATGCCGCGAACATAGTGAGCGGCCATATTTTGGTACACCCCATTTTCCCATCAAATTTCTCAACTTCTCACGTTATCGAACGGCTAGACTTTCTGTGGAGTTATAAGAGTTTAGCCCAGATGAATTTCCAATACCTCGCGTTTCTGACATATGAAAAACGCAGCACAGGCACGGCCCGCTCAGTCGCCCTTAGTGGACATCCTGAGTAGGTACTTAACCAACAATTCAGCTCTAACCGACACCACGCTTGTACCATTGTACCGCCGTACACGCTAATCCCGAAACATAAACGAAACAAGAAAATAGCACTCGCACATTACAGTACAAAAACTCCTGAAATCTTCCACAGAAACCACAAGAGGTAATACTAAAGAAAGGAACCTCCCAACACAGACATATTTCGACTTGCACATCAACAAATAGTCTCGAATAATGCGAGAACGCATAAACAGATTGTTGGCACTACCTGTACGACCTGTATGGGACGAACCATGCGAGAAACTTACGTCGTCTGATTCTTCGCTAACTAGGCTGGACGCCATGACAGACGGAATGGGAGGGGCGCGCGTCACATGATGAAGAACTCATTAGTCTCGCGCATACAGCATACGTACATGTGTGCATACGTACGTTAAAGAACGCAGGGGGATGCACCTGCCACGCATGGAACTTTATACGAAAAAATTAGACCCTTTATTGTTCTAACTATATGTTATGGTCAATAATATTGTATTTCAGCGCTATGGGCTGCTAGGTTTTAAGCTCTCAAACTATATATATATAATATATATATATATATATATATATATATATATATATATATATATATATTATAATTAATCATCAAACTTACATAAGACAATCAAAAGACTATACTATATATACTACATATACAATGTCATGTATACATATACATATATACATATACATATAATCTTACACACATACAGAACAAACACGATAGAAAAGTAGTCAATCAACAGAACAAAAGTCATGAGCATGCATAGTTCCAAGGATGCCCATAGCATTGGATATATATATATATATATATATATATATATATATATATATATATATATATATAGCATAATGATAATATTATATTATATTTTTTTCTGTAACATATATTCATTGTACCGTGATGTGCTGCTCTGGACCTTTGTGTGTCCTAGTACCCATGCATGGCCCATTGCAATTGGGTATGGTGCATGTTACTCATGATGACATGGCCTATTGGTATATATCTTGCCCAACAACTGTCTGTTGCTGTTCACAAGGGCAATGCGTATTCGGTGCCTTTCCCTCCCCCGTCTGGCAGTGTGGTGACGCCTGCATAGCTGCTAGTAACCCTGCCATTGTCCATCCACGGTACAATGGAAAAGACCATGGCCACTTTGTTTTGTTTTGTTTGTTGTTGTCTGTTTGTTTATTTGTTTTGTTTTTTCCTTGGATGTATGTATCTATAGGTGTACTGTTTGTTTCTGTATATGCACGTGTAGTTATATATGAATTATTAACTTTCCATAACAATAATACCTTAATCTTGTTGTACATGCCTATTTCTTTTTTTGTTTCATTATCATCATCATCATCATCATAATAATAATACAATAATAATAAGATGGTCTCACATTAATTGCCAGCCTCCTTTTCCTGTTCTCTCCAGGCTGAGTGGCAACGCAAGACTATAATACTTGCCTTTGATTACAGGATGCCAAAAGTTCGATCTGGAAGACATCAACCCAGTCCACATAAGAACAAATTGAATATTATAGTAAAAGCTGTTTATAAAGACCATTGATGTTTCATGCAGCTTTAGGAACAGAGTCTAGAGGTGCAATGGTATTCCTCTAGTGGTTTCCCGAATTACATAGCCTGCATATGTAGTAGTACTCTATAGACAGGTGGTCCTTCTTTGCATGCAGCTGTCTCTATATAGACAGGTGGTCTTTCTATGCAGGCCTTTAAGACCGGTCTCACTGCATGCATGACCATGCACCATAGACTCGGGTTAAGAAGCGTGCACCTTGTAAGAACTTCCTTGCCACCCAGAGTGATAGATGTATAACCAGATAATATTGGGTAATGTGCTAATGTATATATGTACAGTACCATATGTAGCTAGTACAGTAGAACTTCTTTTGAGAGACCACCCTTAGGGGCAGGCGAAAGATGGTCTCTCAAAAGAGGTGCTCTCTGACGAGGGGGAATTTAGTATGGAACATATGTGCATTTGCTCCCAGTAAGGCTGGTCTCACAAGAGGTGGTCTTCCACGAGGGTGGTCTCTCAAAATATAGGCAATATAGTACTGGTTTAGTATATTAGAAGGTACGCACCATCAATAATAACTTGATTATTACTGGATATAAATTACATACTCAATTTACAGTATTTGCAAATGTTTTCTGAAATGCTTGTCCTAATTAATTATAAACTATAAAAGTTAGGCTTAATAAGTGTTAACAGCTGAAACCTGCAGACTGGCTAATGTTACTTATGCCCCTTGTGTTAGTCGTCTTGGCCATCCTCAACTGTGCTCAGGTCTCTCTTTTCTGGCAGGTCACCCGGCTGTCCGTCCTCATACAGAGGATTACCAAACTCGAGGAAATCTGGTAAAAATGAAAAGAAAATGGCCATAGTCAGCAACAAGAGGCAAATGAAACACAATGCAAGTGCTAGTAAAGTATAAAACCTGTGTTACAATTCACTGTATTTGATTGAACTTTTCAGACAGGACTTCTTGAGATCATAGCTAAACTCCACTGCAACACAGTACACACACTTGTACAAGATCACAACATGATAGCATACCTCTGATTTTGTCTGACTCGGATTCATACACTATGGGAGCTGTGTCCTCGAGATCCTTGCCGCGTTTTCGCCTGGAGTGAGTGAGGTGGGAAGAGAGACAGTGAAGCAGCTACAACAAGCTCTATTTGCAGATGTAGATAAGCGAGTTTAAAGTCCAGATAAGTACCCCTGCTATGCATAATAATACCCCTTTGAGAGACCACCCTTATGGACCTGTGAAAGGTGGTTTGCAAAAGAGGTGGTCTCTGGTGAGGGGGAACTGAATATGGGGCATATATACTACATTTGTGACCAGCAGAGCTGGTCTTACAAAAGAGGTGGTCTTTCATGAGGGTGGTCTCCCAAAGGGAGTACCACTTACTGTACATGCACACATGAATCGAGTGCAAAAACAGTGTACTACTCAGTGCATGCAAGTGAAAAGCTACTTGTGCAAGTAAAAATGGTAATGTATAGGGCACTCATGTGAGCAGAAGGTACTCATCCAAATCCAAATGATCAATGTTACTGTACCAAAATTATGATACATAAATCGTTGGAACGCAGCCATTTCAGAGAACGAATAAGGCTGCACTAGGTGTAAAAGTTGAGTCAAGCATAGACACTCTATACTACGTAACCGGGACTGGAATCATTTATTATTATGTATTGCAATGTGTTATGATAACACGTACTTTGTGTATAAATTATTGTGTGACGTCACTTTCTCCGTGACCATGACTGTTAACACTTTTTCGAGGAAGCCTTGCGGTATAACTTTATATCGTCTGAAACAAAGCCAAACAGCTTCGCATTACTAAGCGTCATATATCTGTCACTAAAGTAAGATCAAAATTAAGACCACATGTGATTGGTTCTATCGTAGACGCCCAAAGCAAAGAAAACAGGGCCGTGTAAGATCAACCAAAATAGGTTTAGATATTACATTTTGGCCAGATTCACCAAAGCGCTGTACTGCGGACGACTTTGAATTAGTCCTCAGCGCAATCTTCAGATTACCGTGCGTGTACTCGTTCATGTTAGAAGTCTCAAATCCTTTAGGGTAGAAAGTTACGACGAATTTTTTACCCCAAACGACATTATCTCACTGTGGCCACTGTATCTTCGTCAGTTTTCACCCGATTGATTCCATTCTTCCTTCAAATTGTAGCTAATGTACCGCTGCGTGCACTGCACGGACATATTTACCTCAGGATACTACCGTTTTTGTGGTATACGGCATTATTTAGCTTACAAAATCCTTAGCGGGGAAGACGATTCGAAAATTTCGTTGGCGAAAACCTACAAAATTCGCTTGATTTGTTCAAAAGCACTCAAAAAACTCTTTAATGTAAGTTTCAGAAGTCAAAGTAGCTAAAATCACCGTGTTTTCTCATTTATTCCACTTCCATTTCGCCATTTTTTCACCGGAAGTCTTAACAGTCATGGTCACGTTGCAATTTTCATGATTCCAGTCCCGGTTACGTAGTTTAGAGTGTCTATGAGTCAAGCAAACTCCCTGTCTCCTTGCTATAGGCAATGTGGCGGCTCATGATGTGGTGTGCACGCATGGTATTCTGTGCATCGGTAATACCGGTCATGAAGTCGGTGCTTTTCAAGGGATACAAAGTTCATGGTTTTATCGCGGTTTGGACGAGAATGACAAAATATTTACTCACAAAAAGTTTGCATTACTGCAGGCTTTAATTTTCTTCTGGAATGAACCACAAATTTTTACCATGAATAATCCAAATTTTTAGCATCCACAAAAATTTTGCTCTTTCACAAATACCCTTCTATATTACTATAGTATGTCGAGTTAAATAGTTGAGTACTGCAAACGCAAACAACACTGCAAACACAATGTGGCATCCTCAAGGTCAAACAACACTCACCATCTGATGTAGACAACAATGAAGGCTACCACAGCAATGACAATTCCCAAAATGATGATAACGGGAATGGCTACTCCAAGACCAGCACCCAGAGATTGGCTGTTTACTGCTCCTGCGACAACAGCTGCAAGTGGAAAACAATTTGATCCCAGTAATGTTGATTAGAGGTGACTTTGCTTTATAAAAGCAACTGATGGTGCTTGTTTGTGTGTGTGTGTACGTTTGTGTATGTGTGTGTGTGTGTGTGTGTGTGTGTGTGTGTGTGTGTGTGTGTGTGTGTGTGTGTGTGCATGTGCCTGAACATCTACACTGCCATAGACACTGTACATAACACATAAGGACAGAAAAAAAGCAAACGGACATACACACAATCCCATATTCACACTCACTGGGCAACAGAGTGCAAGTGGGCCCCTCTTCACCACTCCAATAGACTTCACTACTAACGGCATTCCACAAACATTGGCGTGTATTGGACTGTCCAACAGGTTCGTATCCAGACTGGCAGCTGTACGCAATACTTTGGTTCACATAGAAAACTGATCTTATAGGGAATTGGATAGTGTTGTCCGGACTGGTGAGTGTAGGGCACTGACGAGCTGGAGAAGACGGGAAGAAACTTGATCACAACCACCTGTGAGTTCTAACACATACTCTTACACATGTGTGTATGTATGTGTTGTGAGTGAGTGTGTGTTGTGTGTGTGTGTGTGTGTGTGTGTGTGTGTGTGTGTGTGTGTGTGTGTGTGTGTGTGTGTGTGTGTGTGTGTGTGTGTGTGTGTGTGTGTGTGTGTGTGTGTGTGTGTGTGTGCATGTGTGTGTCCATCTGCATGTGTGTCGGTCAGTCTGTCTGTGTGTCCCTACTCATCTTCACCTGTGCATCCAAAGTTTCCAGTGTAGTCCCACTGTCCTGTTGTCATGTCACATCTCCTAGAGTACATTTCTCCAATAGCTTGGTAGCCTCCTTGCCAACATGTGAGCGTCTCAACCTGAGTACCATCGTCAATGCTACTAGTGACAGTAGCATAAGGTGTATTGCTTGCTGGTGTGCAGGGAAGTGCAGTTTCTGTGGATGGAGATACAAGTGAGCAGTGTACATATCATGATACGTATACAGTACATAGGTACATATGCAATGCATGGATGCACACACACGCACGCACGCACGCACGCACGCACGCACGCACGCACGCACACACACACACACATACACACCTCCACACAGGATGCCAGCAATTCCTGTT
>CAUJGJ010000208.1:1073573-1076073 GCA_963170055.1 Halisarca cf. caerulea | reverse complement strand
ACAGTGAAAGAAAAAACTACAAGTTCCACACCCACACCACACCCACCCGCACACACACACCCACACACCCACACAGCACACCTCTGCACATGACACCAACATCTCTTGAATGACCACATCCAGCACTCAAGACAGACCATCCTGGAAGTTGACAATCCACTAGTCTACTCTCATCTCCATTGCAGTCCGGATCACTCAGCCAAATCTCACCGACACCGGGACCGAAATTCTGGAAACCAATGAAAGAGCTATATCCAAGTTCTCTGCAGACAACTGCTCCATCGTCATCGGTCCATCCTGAATCGCAGATGGTGCCCCATGTGTCATTGTAGTAAATCTCCACACGACCTTCGGTCGAGAAGACACCACCAACCAGCCTCACGCTGAAGATGCCACCATCTGGTGGGGCTGCCTCTGGGTCATAGCATTCTACACCCACTGGCTCAAAAGAGAAACAGTTGTGTATACCCCATCCCTGGAACGGACACTGCCACAGTTGGTTCTCAGTTCCATCACAGGCAAGATCATCCATCAGGAACATCGTGGGGAAGGTGTAGTGTCCGTAATAGTAGTAGTTCAGAGCCCTGGGATACCCCAATCCGCGACACGCAACATCGGCGTCAATGTTTCCAAAGAAGTCGTCGCACACGTCTCCCCATTGTCCGTTGTAGTAAACCTGGAGCTTGCCAATATTGCTGGTTTCCCCGTCAATAAGCCTGGTGGTGAAGTTGGCCAGAAGATTCTCTGCCGAGAAAAAAGTACAAAATTTAGCAAATAATATGAAATTGATAAGAAATTAATTGTCTGATCACAGTAAATCCCCTCTAAACCAAACACCCTTGGGATACAAAGTGTTCATGCATCTTAAAGCATTTTCAGATTGTGGGGAATTTCTGAATGTATACAAGGCTCTTAAGACTAAACTTGAGAGACGGAAGGGGTTTTCATATTATAGTGAAGTTATGAATGTGCAGAGGACCTCGATCGAGGGATCACCCTTAAATGTTTATCTTGAGAGAATTTCATCGTAACAGAGCTTAAATTCATACTGATTTCCATCCTTGGACTTGAAACACATTTCAACGTAAGAGAGATTTCACTTTAAAAGAGTTTGCCTTAAGAGTGTCCTTCTGTGTGTACAGTGAGTGCACTGAACGGGGCTTGAGTGCACATCAAGTTTAGAAGCAGTCTGCATTAGAGAGGTTTGCTCCACCAAGAACACTAGAAGCTCTTAATCTATGGTAGATTTGTGTTACTATTGCTGCCAACGAATACAAACTCACATACGTACAGTGGAGCCTCTCTATACTGGACAAGTTGGGAACTGAAAATCAGTTTGCTATACAGAGGTTTCACTACTCAGAGGCTATTTTATATACCTAACAGTCAATCTGGTCCAGCAAAAAGTCTGCTGTAGAGAGGGTTTTGCTATTAAGGGAGTTTGTTATACGTAACAGGTTCCACTGTAGTACTGGTGATTCAGCATTGAATGGGTGAGTTGTGTATACTGTGTATGTACAGTCGGACCTCACATATCTGCACACATCCGTTATGGATGAAATTGTGAATAAAGTGAGGGAACTGGATAAATGAGGGAGCAGTAGTATAGTGTACAGTAGGATTATTGCAGATTTGTTCCAATAAAACTACTGCAGAAGGTGAGGGAACTGGATATCTTAAGGTACGGACAAGTGAGGTCTCACTGTATTCATCATTGGCTGCTTACCACTTGAGCACTTCAAGTAGACGTCATCGTTGTGTGTGCAGTCTGAGGTTCCAAATCCTGGGTGGGCGCAGAGTCCAATGTTGGTTTCAGAGCTCATGCAACCAAGTTCATCAAGCCAAATTGGTGGAGTAACCCCTTCATAATCTCCCCAGTTGTTACCATCACTTGAGAAAGTTTCGGGAGAGCTAACGCCGAAAAGCTGGTTGCAGGCGACAAGTGCGTCCCTGAAGTCAAACTTGTTTATGCAGACAGAGCCCCACTGGTTGCTGTAAAACACCTCCAGTCTGCCCTCCATTGTGTTGTTTGTGACGTCCTGGTTGACCAGTCGGATGTTGACCTGACTTTCTCCTGGTGCAATAGGATTGTCTATGTAGCAGAGGACGCATAACATGTGTGAATGCTCAAACATACAACTCACTGTATTCTATAACATGCAAATTTACACACACACACACACACACACACACACACACACACACACACACACACACACACACACACACACACACACACACACATGCATGCATGAACACATGTACACACACACACACACACACACACACACACACACACACACACACATGCATGAACACACGTACACACACACACACACACTCACACACACACACACACACACACACACACACACACACACACACACACACATATACACACACACACACACACACACATTTGTGTGCATTCAAAGAGGTACAGTACATACAAATCAGCAAACAAAAGTACTTGCATCATACACATAAATGTGTACTAAAG
>CAUJGJ010000208.1:1061073-1071073 GCA_963170055.1 Halisarca cf. caerulea | reverse complement strand
GGTAATCCTCCAAGGTGGTAATCAAGTCAATCAATTAACAGCTAACACACATTTGAAGACCTACAGTGGAACCTGTCTAATCCGGCACCCATTGGGGAATGCAAAACCGTGCTGGATTAGCAGGTTGCTGGATTATAGAGGTCAGTTTGTATAGCAAATTAACGGTCGGTGCCTGAGAATCTTGACCGGTCTAGGAGAATGCTGGTTTATAGAGGTGCTGGATTAGGCAGTTTCCACTGTACTTCTAGGTGTACCTTCCAACCAAAAACATCAGGGAAGGCTTTTTCAAGGTAAATACAAGATTAAACACAAGGCTGATGAAGTGTTTCAATCGCAAAAGAACAGGTTTGGAGAAAAGACTTCATAATTGTGATTCAAATCCTCTGGTCTTTAATTAAAAAGTAGACGTAGTTGGCCATGAATTTTGCTGGTTGAACCTGACCACCTCTGACCAGTGTTGGCAGAACCCTCCATACTACAAGTAAATGTCATACATATGTTAAAACTACACATACGTAGCAAAGTGGAACCTCCAAATAAAGGATACTTTGGGGGAGAATGTAGTCACAAGGGTAGCTCCATTTATAAATTTGCACTGATTAATAGTTCTTTTGTATCAGTTCCCGTTCAGTGACCTCTAAGGGTCCAAAGGTCCATCACACACAACGTTTGGATATAGGTTTTATCTCTGGACAGATATAACACATTCACAATTTTTGGGCCACTGCAATCACTGGACAGAAATAACGCATTTTACAATTTTGGGCCACCGCAAGGTGGCCCCTTATTATTTTTACTTTCACCAGAAGTGTCTGGAACATCCGGAACGATGTTTATTATATATAACTAAACTGATTTAACAATGTAAGCAACATTGCAACAAGCAACAAAACCAACAAAATGTAACAACGTATCTTACATTGTTCAATCAGCTTAGTTTTTTTTAGTTGTGTGTACCTGAAGAAGCCCAAGTGAGCGAAACGTACAAATGAATGATTGTTGATGAAAAATTGTGACATGTATTATCTGTCCAAAGATAATACTTATCCAAATAGATCCAGCATGTCGAAGAATTTCTACAACCACAACTGATGCTGGTTTCTTTCAAACTAGCAAGTGAACCATATTTGATGATTTAAAGAGAAAGGCCTATTTCAGTGAAACATTGATGTACAGTGAAACCTCTCTAATCCATCCCTCCCCCCTATAATCCACTAACCTATCTAATCCCTCCCTCCCCCCTATAATCCACTAACCTCTCTAATCCATCCCTCCCCCCTATAATCCACTAACCTCTCTAATCCACCCCCCCCCCCCCTTATAATCCACTAACCTCGCTAACCTGCCCTAGTTTTCGAAAAACAAATTAAAATGTATGTACTAAGTGCACACCTCGTTAATCCGCCATAAAACTGACATTCCCGATTGTGGCGGAGTAGAGAGGGATCACTTTACCTACAACTGGTAAATTTCCACCCGAACACTTACGCAGTTAGTACAATGTCACTAGAATTTTGCTATAATAAACACAATACCAACATTGACCTAAGCCTTGTTATAGACGAAATATGGACTGTAACACTACTTGTGATTGTGGAGTGATGGTGCCAGCATTCTAGTATATTCCTTTTAAAAAAACACACTTGGTATATCTTGTCAGGACAAAATGTCTGACCAAAAAGCTGAATATCTGACTGGCAGTTATGCATGGAAAATCCTGATGAATGACTGCTTTGTGAACCTTGTAATACATGTACATGCACACACACACACACACACACACACACACACACACACACACACACACACACACACATACACACACACACACACATACATACACACACAAACACATACACACACGCACGCACACACACACACACACACACACACACACACACACACACATACACACATACACACAACACCAACCATAGCACTCGACTCCAGCATCTTCAAAATGTTGACAGTCGTTGACTCCAAGCTCATTTCCATCGCATTCCAGTAAGCTATTTTCAGTACCATCACATCGAAGCTGATCAAACCAGATGGGACCTGTGCCCTGACCGTATGGGAAACTAAAAGAGTAAGCTTGTGTTGCTCCAGTGAAGTTTGCCTGCTTGCAAGCAACGGCAGCGTCTACAATGTCCCAATCGTCATCACACACTGTACCCCAGTGTCCATGGTAGTAAACTTCCACACGGCCAGCCTTGCCTCCATCGGATCCAATGAGGCGAATGCTTCCATCGGGAATGTCAGTCATGTTGCCAGAAGGTGCTAGAAAGGGGGAAGTTGAATGAAGGTAAGATTTTTACAGCGTGTTTTCCTGGTATACATTGATTGTTGTCTTGTACACCTTACAAAGCTGCTAACCAGTGTGTGTTCGCATGGAGTATGTGCTACGCATATATCAAAGGCATATACTAGTCAGGAGTGCTAACCAGGAGTGTGTGCTAACCAGGAGTGCCAATCAGGAGTGTGTGCTAACCAGGAGTGTGTGCTGACCAGGAGTGTGTGCTGGCCAGGAGTGTGTGCTAACCAGGAGTGTGTGCTAACCAGGAGTGTGTGCTGACCAGGAGTGTGTGCTGGCCAGGAGTGTGTGCTAAGCAGGAGTGTGTGCTAACCAGGAGCGTGTGCTGACCAGGAGTGTTTGCTGGCCAGGAGTGTGTGCTAAGCAGGAGTGTGTGCTAACCAGGAGCATCTGCTGACCAGGAGTGTGTGCTGACCAGGAGTGTGTGCTAACCAGGAGTGTGCGCTAACCAGGAACATGTGCTAGCCAGAAATGTGTGTTATTTGTGTTCTAGATCAGCAGTACATTCAATCACTATCATCAGCTATACAATGAATCACTGCCAGTCTGCAAAACACGCAAAATTAAGGTCCATTGGCATACCACAATAGGGTAGAGTGCACCATTGATACTCAACCCTAGAGTCGAGCACCGTATATCCGGAAATATTGGCGACATTTTTAATTTGGCAGTTTGGCGGTCAGTATCAAAATTGCCAAATTTATATCACCATATTTGCAGACTTACTTACTATGCTTTGTCCTTGCTGTGCAACCGCCAAATTTAATTTCCACCAATATTATATTACAGCCCGATCTTGTGCAAATTGCCAAATTTAATGATCGCCAATATTTCCAGATATACAGTATCAACGAGTGCACAAAGCTATCCCAGTACAAGTTCATAGACAACACTTACCAATACACTCAATTCCAACTTCACCAAAGCAAAATCCCACATCTCCCCACGTGGGAAAACATCCATCAATGCTTGACTCATTTCCCTGACACCCTAAGTTTTCCAATAGGTAGTTGTCGTCGCTTCCATAGCGACCATCAAAGTAATGTGCTTTGTACTGATAGCCGAGACCGCGGCACAGGACAATACCATCACGAACATCGAATCCATCACGACAGATGGAGCCCCACTCGCCATCATGGTAGACCTGAACAAGCCCTTCGTACTCACTGTTTCCACCCATAAGTCTCAGAGGAATTTGTGTAGTAACTGAAAAAAGAAAAAGAGAAAAGTGATTAATTTTGATGAATACAGTATCAGTTTTTGGCTCAAATACACAGTAAGTCATTCTTAGGTGTCACATTCAAGACATGTTTAAACTATGCTTATAAAATCTCCTGCTCAAGTCATGCTCAAGTCATGCTCAAGTCATGCTCAAGTCATGTGCATTTCCAACATGTAGCAAGAAGGGAACAATTCCAGATTCCAAACAGTCAACATGATCATCAAACAAAACAGCATTCACACTCACCATCACACATAACACCAACATCCATTGAGTGGTCACAAGTGTGGACTCCAAGTCCGGGATTTGGGCAGTCTTCGATGGCATACTCCGTACCGTTGCAGTCCAGCATGTCCAGCCAGATGGCACCCGTTCCTTCGCCGTAAGTAGTGGCATCCGTGTACACCATCATGGCATTTGGGAAGCCGAGCTCGCGACAAATCACACCTGCATCCATACTGTCGAAATCGTTGCCACAAATTGTACCCCATTCTCCAGCTCGGTTGATTTCCACACGTCCCTCATGGTCATTGGTTCCACCAACCAAACGGATGGGAAAGACCTCATCGACTGATAGCATTGGTAGCACAGGGAATGAAAAGTAAACATTAAAGTACAGTAAATCTTGTTTAGTACGTAAGTACATACCTCAATAGGGACACAAAACCAGGACCAAGTCTTATTATCAGAGGTACTTACTATCAGAGTTGGTTTATGTACATGAGGCATACACAGGGACAGAATGAGGGGAGTACTTACTATCCAGGAGTATGTATTAAACCAAGTACTTACTATCAGGGTTGGTTTATGTACATGAGGTATACACAGGGACAGAATGAGGAGTACTTACTATCGAGGAGTTACTAAAGCAGGTATATACTTAAAGTACGTACTAAGCAAGTTCTACTGTAGGCTCGCGTTGCCCAGACCGCTTCTCGCCTCCATAATCTTATGCTGACGTCATTGGGTCGCCGTCTGGGCAATGCGAGACTAGTTCTACTGTACCATGCAATTTGACAGTATGCTTGCTTCATCTAGGTTATAAGGCTATTCACAAGCTTTTGAAGTGGTAGAATTTGCCATTATTCAGTATTCAGTATTGCATGGTTCAAAAATTACATTCTTCTTTCTCATCATACGCGATGAACCTCTACAGTACGGACACCATTGAAATCACATCTAACCGTCCTGTCTATGTCAGGATGTCCTGTTAAAGGAAGTAAATGTACTTCAAGAGATTATACAGTGTTCTCGCCAGCCCTTTTAAGTAGGATGGGCCACCTCCTTAATTCTTGGCCTAGGATTTTTTTCTTTTAAATAGAGTCCATTGCATTCTTTGTTCAGACGCTTCGAGTGGATAGGTACATATCGATCGGAAACAATTCTCATTTCTATCTTGAAAAGATAGAAATGAGGCACTATCACTACACAATATAGAAATGAACCAGGATAATGGCAGCTGTGCACTATAGCCTAAACTACTGGCACACAGTTGCCACCCTCTTTGATTTTCTTCCTGGTCATAGTATAGGATCATTGAGACAAAAATTTAGGAACTCACAATTTCTGCTGAAAATTTCTACATGTAGCCTAGTGAGGTGTGTGTGTGTGCGTTGTGTGTGTGTGTGTGTGTGTGTGTGTGTGTGTGTGTATGCATGTGTGTGTGTGTGTGTGTGTGTGTGTGTATGCATGTGTGTGTGTGTGTGTGTGTGTGTGTGTGTGTGTGTGTGTGTGTGTGTGTGTGTGTGTGTGTGTGTGTGTGTGTGTGTGTGTGTGTGTGTGTGTGTGTGTGTGTGTGTGCATGTGACTGTGACTTACCAAAGCACCTCACACCTGGATCTCTGCCAAAACAGGAGAAGGTTGATCGAGTGCAGCCCGACAGATCACTTTCGAAGCCAAAGCAATAGAACAGTTGGAGTGCAATTGTAGAAGGGCCAGCACCAAAAGTTCCACTTCCAAGCGCTTCACCTCTTGCATATCCAAGAGATCGACATGCAATATTGGCACTGTCCTGGTCATGAAACCAAATACATACTGCTCCCCAAGCGCCGTTGCTGTATGCCTCAATACGACCTTCATTGGAGGAATTCCCGTCTTGCAGTCGAACTTGGAAGGTATCATACTGACAGTTGATGCCTGCAAGTGTGCTTCGGTCACATTCTCCAACTACTCCCCAGCCGGCATTATCACAGTCCGTGAATTGGCTCTCATCCCCAGTGCAGTTGACCTGAGCTAGGTAAACCACATCGTCAATCTCACCATACGAAGACCCAACTGTGAAAGTAGCTGCTCCACTATATCCAAGCTGGTTGCAAGCCACCTGAGCGGCTGACTGATCGAAGGTGTCATCACAGACTGATCCCCATGTCCCAGCATGATACACCTGTAGTGTTCCTTGTAGCAGCGTGCTGCCACCAACCAGTCGTACTGCGTTCTCAACTTCCACAGCTAAGAGGAAAACATACATATGAATGAAGAATAATACTTCCCCGCAAAAATATCGATTATGTGAAAATGTGGATTAATTGCAGATTCAGAATCAATACAAGGTGTGCAGATAGTATGTGTATGATACAAGTCTGCACGCACATACTATACAAGTACATGTGCACTTGCACATGTACTCACACACACACACACACACACACACACACACACACACACACACACACACAAACACACACACACACAAACACACACACACACACAACTTACGTGTACATCTGATGCAAATATCATTTGTGTGGTCACAGGAAGTTGTGTCAAGATCAGATGTGCAGTCACTGAGGGCTGCCTCACTGCCAGTACAGGCCACATTGGTGAGGTGAATTGGGACAGAGTCATCGGCAGAAATGCATATCGGATGGGCCTCTGTGGATTCTCCATATCCAAATTGTCTGCACACAACACTGGCAGCATTGGAGTCCCAGCCTGAGTCACATACACTGCCCCACGATCCATTCATGAAGTACTCCAAACGACCCTCATAGTCATGGTAACCATCAACCAGTCGAATGGGTACAGGATCTGGGTAATTAAACATGAACACAGAAAGTAAGAATGAATCTCAAAGTGCTATATGTGTGTGCCTTTGCATAAGCAGCTTTCTTGTTTCTTTGTGTGTGTGTGTGTGTGTGTGTGTGTATGTGTGTGTGCATGCGTGTGTGTGTGTGTGTGTGTGTGTGTGTGTGTGTGTGTGTGTGCATGTGTATGCCAGCATGCATGTACACAGGTGTTTATATACGTATGTATGTGTGTAGCATTAGCACAG
This sequence comes from Halisarca cf. caerulea, assembly GCA_963170055.1. Classification (NCBI taxonomy): domain Eukaryota; kingdom Metazoa; phylum Porifera; class Demospongiae; order Chondrillida; family Halisarcidae; genus Halisarca; species Halisarca cf. caerulea. The sequence goes on along the minus strand of CAUJGJ010000208.1, from coordinate 1,064,269 downwards.
CACTAGTGTATACTTGTAGAGGGATCATGGGAGTGCCCGCATAATATAAATTATACAATGCACACAAGTAGTGTGTTTGCATCCCCATAGCAATGAGGGAAAAAATGAAATAGCTCTTGACAAGTATTCAGAGCCTACAAAAACATTCTACGATTAATGATATTCATTAACTTTCTCACACTCCCACACAAAGTAGATCATGCCAGTGAACATGGCTCAACAAGTGCAGCCAGACACCACATACGCACATGGTTGGGTCGAGCTGCTAGACTAGGTGCCAATGTACTCACTCACAAACATACCTACACACCCACACACACACGCACACATACACATACACACACACATTCACACACACACACACACACACACACACACACACACACACACACACACACACACACACACACACATACACACACACACACACACACACACACACACACACACACACATACACAAAGGATAAAATAGAGTTGCAAAAATACGTTCCAAAAAATACTTTTAACTCTTGTACCCGAACAAGATCTACCTCTTAATCTCTCCTACCAGTGCCATGCACTAGATGCATACCGTAGACTCAGGTTAAGGAGTGCATGCCCCTATCACTGCACGGGTGGCAGGAAACATGCACCTGTGTGTCAAATAGGCAGCATTAGCTCAATACTATCATTACTAACGGGAAATGAGTATGCGAATATTAAAGTGTGCACTTCAAAGAGAGGCACACTTCTTAGCCCAAGTCTATAGTGGGTAGGAAGAATCCTGAGTCCTTGCTTTTATGCAAGTATACATGCATGTATGTATATAAAATGCACACATACACACAAACAAGCATTTAACCACTATTTCATGTATGAGCATTCACACACACGCACACACACACACACACACACACACACACACACACACACACACACACACACACACACATACACACACACACACACACACACACACACACACATACACAAAGGATAAAATAGAGTTGCAAAAATACGTTCCAAAAAATACTTTTAACTCTTGTACCCGAACAAGATCTACCTCTTAATCTCTCCTACCAGTGCCATGCACTAGATGCATACCGTAGACTCAGGTTAAGGAGTGCATGCCCCTATCACTGCACGGGTGGCAGGAAACATGCACCTGTGTGTCAAATAGGCAGCATTAGCTCAATACTATCATTACTAACGGGAAATGAGTATGCGAATATTAAAGTGTGCACTTCAAAGAGAGGCACACTTCTTAGCCCAAGTCTATAGTGGGTAGGAAGAATCCTGAGTCCTTGCTTTTATGCAAGTATACATGCATGTATGTATATAAAATGCACACATACACACAAACAAGCATTTAACCACTATTTCATGTATGAGCATTCACACACACGCACACACACACACACACACACACACACACACACACACACACACACACACACACACACACACACACCGTCTGTATTACTTAGTCACTATATAAGACAGACTTACGAGGGAACTCAGGAAGACCCCAGAAGAAGGAGTGGGTGGGAAAGAAGAAGCCCTAAAGGTTCCACCCACCAAAATGCTTACCAGTTTGCGCGCTCACTGCTTGCAAAGTCAGGACTACCGTTAAGGCAATTCCTGGTAGAATTGAACGAGCCATGGTTCTCCACGGGTCCTTCCTCTTCGGTACTTCAATTCTCCGCGCGGAAACAATATCTAAAACACAGCAAGCAAATTCTTTCGGCAGCGCCCCACCCTATTTTGCTGTAGTGAAACGACGTCCCCGGAACTTATGAAATGACGCCCCAGAAATGAATGTCATTATCACATAAATGAATCTAATTAAAAACTGATGAATATGATTAGCTGTAAGTCGTCGAAGATCAAGTGACATTCATCCGCTCACGCGCAACTTCCTTTAGCGCGCTAAATTCCGCTTATTAGGTAATAGAATATTGCAGAATTCTAATGAGAATACTGGCAAATAGCGGACAATTTGTCCCGGAAGCGTACACATACACTATGGAATTCCCAAGGTGAATACACCAAATGCATGTTACAGTAGCACATGTATGTGCTGAATAGAATTAGTGGAAACTCATTATAATCAATCCCAGGGGACATTGGAAATTCTTCACTATATCAGAAATTCACTATGATCAATTAAACTTTCATGGTAGAACATTCACTGGGTCACGTGAATTTATTCACTCTATGCAAAATTTCACTGTAAGAGATTATTAATTTTCTTTATAACAAGTTCCCACCATAGATTGAATACGCCTTTCTGAATCCTTGGCTGTTCACTATAAGCTTATTAGACGTGGGATTGTATTGAGTATATTAAACTTGATACAGTAGATCATTACAGGTCTGTAGACTTGAAATGGTAGACCCTCTAGTCTGTCAGACTGCAGTTATCTGCACGTGTTGTAGATACAAGTTTTGCTCCAATGCATGCATGGAATTCGACTGTAGAAGGTGAGGGATCGAACTGTGTGCATGGATATTCTCCGAGGTGCTGATATATCAGGCCTCGAGTTCTCCACCTCTGTCAGCTATAATTGGATCATGCAGTTATAATGATCTCCAAATTAATTAATGTGCATGGCCCTGGCCCAAATAAAGGGCGGGCCAGGTTTGTTATTAATTATTATTATAGAGCATGTTCCACTACATGTACAGATCTGAATATAATAAATCTATGCAAATAGATACATATCTAGCTATATAGCCCACATATGTGTGCACCCATGTGTGCGGCCAACCATATTATTAATTATATATACAGTCACATGCACCTGGTTTATCCGAAAACCCCATTTATCCGACACTCTGCTATGAATCACCATCACTGTGCACTTTGTGTACTATTTACCCTGATTTACCCAACACCTGGTTTAATTATCCGACACATTTTATGAGGAACAAACATGCATGGACGTCGGATAAACCAGGACCCACTGTACATGCATACATGCATGTATGCCTATAGTAGCATATAATAATTATTATATTATGCATATATGCATGCGTAATATATAGATTCATGTATATATATACACTTATAATTATACTGTACAATTGAACATAATTATTATTATTATTATAAATAGTGCTCTTATATTACAATTGCGTATACATATATATATGCACACATACATGCATGCATAAGCCAATTGCAATGATAGCTTACATGCACACACATAATA
>CAUJGJ010000208.1:1036073-1041073 GCA_963170055.1 Halisarca cf. caerulea | reverse complement strand
AGGGCTGGAGGTACGTTAGTGTGTGCTATAAGGACGAGTAACACAACAGTGACTGTGTACTCCACAAGACATGCTAGGAACATATGCAGCCACGCTGTCTAAGCCGGCCATCCTGTTTAGTCCCAGAGGTTAACCACACAGTAGAATGGACCTGTCTATTCCGGCCACCTCGTAATCTGACCAACTTCTCCTGGTCCTGAGCAGTGTTGGGATCGTTACTTCTGAAAAGTAATCTCTGCTACACATTACATATTACTATGAAAACTTGTAATGCGTTACAGTTACATATTACTCAATAATAAATGTAACTAGTAATAATATTACAGATTACATTTGCTCCTGCAAACTACCTCCAAGTGGCATCCCAGTGAAAATTTTAACCCTTCTAAAGGTGAACATAAACATAGCTTGTAATCATTGAATGCTAAAATCAAACTTGTCCATTCACGAAACAAATTTAGTAAATTTCACAACCAAGACAATATCTGCTGGTATACTGCAGATGTAGTGCAGCCCACAGCACTAATAATGTAACCATCTCACTAACAGTTCTGTGTCGTCCTCAATGACAGAAGCTCTGCTTTCACTTATAGCCTTATTATACCCACAAACTTACTCAGTTTTAGAATGTTGTAATGTATTACTTTCACCACAGAGCTACATAATTGTAACATATTACTAGTTGCAAGATAGGTATTTAGTTATATTACTTAATTCCTGCAAAAGTAATAATATTATGTAATATATTACTTTGGTATTTAGTTACCCCCAACACTGTCCTGAGGTGGCTGGATTATGAAGGTCTCACTGTAACACGTAGGCAAACACGAACAGAGGTTGCATAGTACGCAAGTACACAGGTATATTCGTATTTGCGTACACCACATATGTACACAGACATATGCGTACTTGCGTACACAACATATGTACACAGATATATGCGTACTTGCGTACACAACATATGTACACAGATATATGCGTACTTGCGTACACAACATATGTACACAGATATATGCATACTTGCGTACACCATATATGTACACAGACATATGCGTACTTGCGTACACAACATATGTACGTGAGATTATACTGAAATTTACTCACATTCTCAAATTGGTTAAAGAAAGTGGGAGGCAGGGGAGGAGGGGGTGGAGGGGAAGGGATGGTGGGAGGCAGGGGAGGAGGGGGTGGAGGGGGAGGGATGGTGGGAGGCGTGGCTTGTGGTGTTGGCAGGGCTGACTGAACTGACTCCTTGGGTGATTCAGGAGTAACCATAGTAATTTCTGAATGTGACTCAGGGGTAACCATAGCAACTTCTGAAGGGGATTCAAGGGTATCCGTAGCAACCTCTGTTGTAGTACCACTTGTGCCTTCTACAGCAGGGACATGGACGAGATCGGAAACCTCCTCACTGGAAGAGGTAAACAATGACACATCTCTTTTCTGTTGAGTGTGGCTACCTTCTCCCTCCAAGGACAAGACCTACAGCACACAAACAACATAAGTAATTATTATACATACGTATTTACGTATGTACGTACATATGTACATACATACAAATTTATGTGCTCAGTACATACATACATACAGTCAAACCTCATTAACACGAAAATAAGGGGACTGTGCTGAAATTTCATTTTAACAGTATTTCATGTAAACAGTACTACATGTTATGCTTGGACCTGCACTTGGACTTGGCTAGCATTTCATGCTAAAAGATATTTCATGTTAAGCAGTTTCATGTTAACGAGGTTCCACTGTACGTACATAATATGGTAGGTAGCTGCTACAGTGAAACCTCTGTAATCCAACATTCTCTCTAATCTGACCATCTTATGAGGCATGTACGTACATACAGTCACAACATTAAAGTATGCTCAGAGCCACTCTGTAATCTGACAACCTCTTAGTCTGACACTTTTTGAAGGCCACATGAGTGTCAGATTAGAGAGGCCTCCCTGTGCATTCCTCAATCCATAACGTTCACATTAACTGCTATGCTAAGAGACAACTGTGTGGACATGTACGTACGTACGTACACACCCATGCAAGTATGCCCACTGCATTCAAAAGTGGAAATATGTACACCAAAACACTACCTCAAGTGGCTTTGGCTCTCTTTCCACTGTTTCACATTCCTCCTTCTGAGGCTCTCCTTCATCCTCTTTTGACATTGCTTCTTCCTTCTCCTTGGGTACTTCTTCTTCCTTCTCTTTAGGCACTTCTTCCTTTTCTTCGGGTATTTCTTCTTCTTTCTCTTTGGATACTTCTTCTTTCTTCTCTTTTGACATTTCATCTTCCTTCTCTTTAGGTATTTCTTCTTCCTTCTCTTTGGGCATTTCATCTTCCTTCTCTTTGGGTACTTCTTTTTCCTTCTCTTTGGATACTTCTTCTTCCTTCTCTTTAGGTATTTCTTCTTCCTTCTCTTTGGGCATTTCATCTTCCCTCTCTTTGGGCATTTCATCTTCCTTCTCTTTGGGTATTTCTTCTACCTTCTCTTTGGGTACTTCTTCTTCCTTCTCTTTGGGTATTTCTCCATCTTCTTTTGACATCATGCTGTCCTTCTCTTCGGAGAGTTTTTCTTTGGTGGTACTAAGAGTGGGTTCTCCAACTGCTGGGCACAATCCCTCATCTCTCCCTTCCTGGCTGCTCCTGGTTTCATCATGATGGTGATCTTCAACAACACTCCCAGCTTGCTCTTCTGATGTAGATTGATCAGGCAAAGAATTTTTGTCTTTTTCATCCGTTGTTTCAAGAGAATTGGTGGCTGACTCTAAATCTTTGGTTTCGGCAAGATTGGCAACTTCTTCTATTGGTTGTTTGTCCTGTAGATTGGCAGCAGTGTCTGTCACTTTCACAGATGACTGCTCTGGTTCTTGTGATTGGACGGAGTCAAGTGTAGATGAGGGGGGTTCTGTTACCTTGGAAACAGGTCGGGGAGGAGCCGGTCTAACTGGAGTTCTTTGACCTGTCGATGTTTTCTCCTCCACTGAGGACTGCACTTCTGTCGTTTGCTCTTCTGGTGTCTTCTCTTTTGTGGGCAGATCAGACTCTACTTTCTGCCCTTCAAACTGTTGTGTTTGAGATTTATCTTCACCTGCCAACACAGCTTCTACCCCTGGTTCTGTTGAAGATGGATCCTCTTTTAATGACTCCTTTCCAGTGGGCTGAGAGGGAGGTGGGGGTGGGGGTGGGGGGCGTCTTCCTTCACCTACCAATACAGCTTCATCCTCCGGTTTTATTGAAGGTGGATCCTCTAATGTTGACTCCTTTCCAGTGGACTGAGAGGGAGGTGGGGGTGGTGGGCGTCTTTCTGGCGTATTGTTGGACTCTTCAGTTTTCGGCTGAGGAGATTGTACCGGTTCCTTCATACGCTGTGGTTGCGGAGGTCGTGAGGGAGGAATTGCTTTGGGTGGAGGAGGACGGGGTGGTGGTTTCTGATCAGATGACTTTGAATTCCGTCTCCCGTCAATATCAAAATCCACTGACCGTCGTTTCTCAGCATCAGCTGCTGATCGAACATACCCTGGGACTCGGCGGCGAGTGGGTGCCTTGTCGTCAGTAGAGACTTTGTGTACTGCAGTCGTGGTGGCTTTCTTCTCCGGTTCCTGGTCAGTACTCTGTCTTCTTGGAAGAGTCATTGCCCTCCTTTCAAGATGCTTCTCCCTCGCAGGTCCATGGAGTTTCTGCGGCTGGTAGCAGTTGCGGCAAGTAGAGCGTCTGAGTCTTTGAGGGACAAAATTGGTACAGATGTAATCATCACTGGAACTCATTGCTTTCTGTAGAGAACAGGAGAAAGATGAAGACTATATGACCACAGGAATTAAGAGAAGGGAAAAATTGGTTCAATAGAGAAGATGTACATACATACAGTACATGCAGTACACAGGCCCAGAGGTACGTACATACAGTACATGCAGTACACAGGCCCAGAGGTACGTACATACAGTACATGCAGTACACAGGCCCAGAGGTACGTACATACAGTACATGCAGTACACAGGCCCAGAGGTACGTACATACAGTATATGCAGTACACAGGCCCAGAGGTACGTACATACAGTACATGCAGTACACAGGCCCAGAGGTACGTACATACAGTACATGCAGTACACAGGCCCAGAGGTATATACATACAGTACATGCAGTACACAGGCCCAGAGGTATATACATACAGTACATGCAGTACACAGGCCCAGAGGTACGTACGTAGCTACGTATAAGAAAGTGGTGGGGCATCTCAACCCGGCCTATGGTTACAATGTTCACCCATTGATGATAATAATCTATAAAGCTCAAGGTGAGAATGAATATTGGAGGTTTTTGGTATGAAAAGTGGTAGGGCCATTGTCCTACCTAGTTGCCCCAGTGGTTCCTTACGTACATACGAAAGTACGTATTTTAATATAGTGACTGTATCTTGTAAGATTTTCGGATTAGAGAGAATGTCGGATTATAGAGGTTGTCAGATTATGGGCATTCACAGCATGCAGATGGGTACACACGTGCATACGTACGTACACAGGGCAGGAGCATGTAAAGAGTCACTCCATAATCCGACAAACTCCTAATGGGACACTATTTTCAAGTCCCATTGAGTGTCGGGTAAGACAGGTTTCCCTATGATTGTCTAAGCATGTGTATCACTGCTGTAACAGCGTAAATTGCATAGTTTGTGCAAATTTAGCACAGTGAAACTTCTGTAAACCGACATTCTCACCAATCTGTCCATCTTATGAGGTACAGTCACCATGCCTAAAGTATGGCAGGAGCATAGATAATAGAAAAAACCGTGATAAGAGTCACTCCGTAATCCAACAACCTCCCAACCTAACACTTTTTTCGAGCTCCATTGAGTGTCGGATTAGAGAGGTATCACTGTGCTATCAAACCATACGTAGACAACATAAAGCCTAGGATCAAACAAGCACACAGCATATTAACAGAGAGACAAGAATTAGGACGTTTCAGCCACAAGGGTCATCCGAGGGGTCATCATA
>CAUJGJ010000208.1:1023573-1031073 GCA_963170055.1 Halisarca cf. caerulea | reverse complement strand
CCCAGGACTATACACACATACACATAGGAGTACGTATACTCACTAGCAAAAGGTAAGTACATGCAGGCTGTACATCGATATATGTACATGCAGGCTGTACATCAACATACGTACATGCAGATTGCACATCGACATACGTATATGCAGGCTGTACATCGACATACGTACATGCAGGCTGTACATCGACATATGTACATGCAGGCTGTACATCAACATATGTACATGCAGGCTGTACATCGACATATGTACATGCAGACTTTTATCTGCAAGCAGCTTTTCAATTCGTTCTTTTAGCTCAACGAAGAAACTCTTTTCTTTGGCAGGCATATGCTCCACCAAATCTTGCGTTTTCACTTCTTTCAAGCATTTCCTGATTGATTCAAAGGCACCAATAATTGCACTAGTACTGATACACACACACACACACACACACACAGTATGATTCAATCCAATATGTACAGTAGAACCTCATTATGAACACTCTTGAGATAAATTTCTACTTAACACAAAATACGTAGCATATAGTGTCTTTGGTCATTGCCCTGTTTGGTTTGATGAAGTACTGTACATCTATTAGTATAATATTACCCTGATAAAAATATTGATAATGAGAAAATTTTGTGGGTCATCTAACGAGGTTTAACTGTACTGTGTTCTCCTCTATAGCAGTTTTAGTTTACACTACACACTAAGCTCAATTCCTCTTCGTGTTTGCTGAAGTCCGCAAAGTAATTCTTTCCACAGCTGCACTTTCAATGCAGGCTAGCAGAGGTAGCTGTTTACCTGATCATATCTACTGCCATAACTACTTGGAAGGATTTCCTCTCCCAAAAGAGCGTTCATTACTTTGCTGTTCCCAGGTTACGTGTACCCGTCTTTCCAAAGAGTACCACTTTTAACTTTTCATTCTTCAAAGATTAAGTTGAAGTTTATAACAGAAAAGAGCTTTTCAACTCGTTCTTTTATATAGCTCGACGAAGCACGGAGCTCTTTTTTGGCGGACACCAAACTGCGCGTTTTCACTTCTTAAAGGCACCACTTTACTATACTGTACTTATTACGTTTTCTTTCTTCTTTATGTACCTTATATTATACGTTGTTATATCATTTATCTCGTGAAATAAAAACATTACTCTCGCCGGCCATTTTGCGAGGCGCAGACTGAACAGTAGTCTACTTCAAATAGTGCTTTTAGTTATCGGCATTCATAGGGTTATTGATGGTGTAGCGGCGAAGTGCCGGCCTATCAAGCAACAGCGCGAGTGTTCGAATCCCGATCGCGTCACTTTTTTATCTTTTTTTTTCTTCATTAGTATTACCTATATAGCTTAACTATAAATAGCGCTTTCAATAGTAAATATTCAGCAGGTCCCCGATGGCTTAGCAGCTAGCGATGGTGACATGTAGTGCTGAGGTTATGGGTTCGAATCCCTCGTCAGACGGGTTTTTCGGAGTTTTATCTGAAAAAAAAATCCTGTCCCTCAGTGGTCAGTTGCAATACCCCTGTACAAAGAACCGTATGGGGGGAGCTTTGGGTCTCGCAGCTGGTCTCCCACACTACTAGTCTTCTCAATATATCGTTGAGAGTGAGTGTAAACTCCCTAGATAGCCCTAATGACCTGGGGATCTCGTTTTTTTTTTGTTTTTTTTTTGCATGATGAGCGTCATATGTCACACGTAGTATATTAATTATTTTATCTGTGTGCATGTGAGGGATGTGTTTGTATAATTTATATATTATAAATATTGTCCATGACATGCACATGCATGTGTGAGTTAATGTGAATGCATATTCATGTTTTTGTGTTCGATTTGCACTAGTCTTTGCCTATATATCATACTTAATTAACCATATTATGTCCCTTGTATATCACACACACACACACACACACACATACACACACACATACACACACACATACACATGCAGTCACACACAATAGCTTACACTAGCTGCCACTATGACCATCGTAATCAGAGATTAGGAGAGCAGTTGTTTAAGTTTATCAGTGAGTGTTACAGTGCATAGTAAAAACCTGCTTATAGATATCCATACACGAATTATATAAGTAGAAACAAGAAATAGAAAAGTAAAATTAAATGTAACCATGTTCTAAAAAATTTAAAGTAAATACAGTAATGGAGGTATTAATACAAAATTAAATTATGTTGTTATTTAATTCACTGCGATCAGAGCATAAACTGCTGTACATGTCATTCTTACTAGACTAAGTGCTTATAAAACACAATTTTACACCCTATAATGCCAGCACAGTTATGTATGCCGTTTACATGGGGATTTTGAACTGATATGTGATAATTAGTCCTGCATGGTCAAAAGTGGACCCCAGACTATTTTTGGCAGCAAAAGGTGGTCCTGCGTGCCTGGAATTTTTGGTAACCATTGAAAAGTGGTCCTTCTTTACCAAACTGATCCTGGAGAGGACCACGTTTGGAACCATACACTTTTGACGCTTTCGCAGCTAAAAGTGGTCCAGAGTAATGCTACACTAGAGTATGGTAATGCACTACAACAACACCAGTACAGTAGATTACAAGTATGCACGTACGTATAACCGTTACTCAGTAACGGTATACGTATACGGCGCGCGTATATTACATTACAAGAAGACTATTACATGCCTTATTTGCACCACAGACTCTTTACTACGTACGGTAGCACGAACATGGACGTCGATGGAGTTTGCACGCACATCAGAGAAGACGGCGAAACTCTGCCTCTTTTTGTCGTTCCGAAAGACGGCAATGATTCTGTGTCATTCTTAAAGGAATGGGTGAAGAGTAACAAACCGTGGTTGAAGCAGAAACTTATCGAGCATGGTACTAGAACTTGTATTTATTCTATCCCGGGTTTCTAACTTATACAGTATATCTTCACGTCTTTTCCAGGTGCAGTCATGTTTCGTGGGTTTACAGTGGAAGAAGGAGAAGACTTCGAAACTGTAGTGCAGCAATTCGAACCAGAACTCAGCAACGAATACCGAGGCGTTTCCCCGCGAAAACTGATCCCAGGAACACAGGTAGAAATGTCAGGGGTGATGCTCACGTACATACAACGTATGGTCGGACCACGCAGCGCAGCTATACAGTCTAATTGTAGCCATCTGCGGAATATTTGAAGTACAGTGAAATTAACCTATCTACCCTAGACATAGTTCCTTCTGTAGGAAAGTGGTCCTGTATCCCCCCCAGCACTCCTGATTCCAACACCTATGTACAGTGGTCTCTATAGACAGGTGGTCACTATGCTGAGGTGTGTTGGTATATCTGAGGTGGTCCATGGGTCAGCCTACAGTGGTCTCTATAGACAGGTGGTCAATAGTATCACTGAGGTTTAATAGTACCATTGAGATAGTCTGGCGTAGCTGACCCAATCCGCGCTCGGCCATTTTCGGGGGAAAAGGGCCGGCTACGCCAGACTACCACTGAGGTGGGTCTGGGTCTGTCCACATTCAGGAGTTACAGTGGAATGAGTGACCTCTACCTAGCCATCATTCCAGCACATGATTGAATGTGTGTGTGTGTGTGTGTGTGTGTGTGTAACTTGTATTTTTTCATTATGTTTGTGTTGCAGTTTGTCTATTCGGCATCTGAGTTACCTCCACGTTCCCCCATCCCCCAACACTGTGAAATGTCCTTCCTGCCATATCCTCCACGTTACATCTTCTTCTGCTGTTTGGATGCTCCTGTATCTGCTGGAGGGGAGACTTGTCTATGTGACTTCCAGAAGGTGTACCAGCAGATGGACCCTTCTGTTCGCAAGAAGTTTGAGGACAAAGGAGTGAGGAATGCATCCAACACACACACACACACACACACACACACACACACACACACACACACACACACACGAACACACACGCGCGCACACACACACACACACACACACACACACACGGTATGCCTTTCGTTTTGACATACTTCAAAGGTTACATCCAGTTTGCCTTCGATCCCATTCCTGGCAGTGCAATTTTCAACATACGTATCTTATGTAAATTGTTATTTCGTGTAATTTCTCACAAACATTTGTCAGATAGGTGGGTATGTGATCCCTTGTTTAATCCTTTTCTTAATGTAGGTCACTTACTATCGGAACTACCATCGCAAGAAGACCCTCTTTACAGATCCAACAATGCTGAAAGGATGGGAAGATGTTTTTGAAACTGATCAGAAAGAGGTCGTCGAAAAAGAATGTCGTAAAAATGGGATTGATTTCTCCTGGAACAAGAATGATGGGCTGAGCATGGTGCACAGTCAAACTGCAGTTGAAAGGCATCCAGACACAGGAGAGAAAGTGTGGTTTAACCATGTGCAGGTGTGTGTCCCTGTGTGCAGGTGTGTGTTCACAAGTGCAGGTGTGTGTCCACATGTGCTTGTGTGTGTTCCTGTGTGCTTGTGTGTGTTCCCATGTGCTTGTGTGTGTTCCCATGTGCTTGTTTGTGTTCCAATGATGTGCTTGTGTAAGTTCCCATGTGCTTGTGTGTGCTCCCATAATGTGCTTGTGTGTGTCCACATGTGTGGGATGTGGGGTATTGTCCTCATGTGCAGTGGGTTTCGCCATGTGTGTGTCCCAATCTTCAGGTGTGTGTGTGTGCCAATCCTCAGGTGTGTGTCCCTCTCTTCAGGTGTGTTTGCCCCAATCTTCAGGTGTGTGTGTCCCAATCTTCAGGTGTGTGTGTCCCAATCCTCAGATGTGTGTGTCCCAATCCTCAGATGTGTGTGTCCCAATCCTCAGATGTGTGTGTCCCAATCCTCAGGTGTGTGTGTCCCAATCCTCAGGTGTGTGTGTGTCCCTCTCTTCAGGTGTGTTTTGCCCCAATCTTCAGGTGTGTGTGTCCCAATCTTCAGGTGTGTGCGTCCCAATCCTCAGGTGTGTGTGTCCCTCTCTTCAGGTGTGTTTGCCCCAATCTTCAGGTGTGTGTGTCCCAATCCTCAGGCGTGTGTGTCCCAATCCTCAGATGTGTGTGTCCCAATCCTCAGGTGTGTGTGTCCCAATCCTCAGGTGTGTGTGTGTCCCTCTCTTCAGGTGTGTTTTGCCCCAATCTTCAGGTGTGTGTGTCCCAATCTTCAGGTGTGTGTGTCCCAATCCTCAGGCGTGTGTGTCCCTCTCTTCAGGTGTATTTGCCCCAATCTTCAGGTGTGTGTGTCCCAATCTTCAGGTGTGTGTGTGTCCAAGTGGTGGTCTCAAATGCGGTGATATTTGCCTACGATATATTCTATGTGTGGAGCCACTGTTGACCTGTTTTGGTATGCACAATTTGTTATACACAGTTTGTATGCTATGCACACTTCTTATACCACGGCCAGAGAGTGTTATCCATGTGTCAAATATTGTTAACACAGGTGTTCCATTGGTCCATGATCTGGGACGAGCTGTACAGAGTATACAAGAGAGTTGGTCTTATCAGGTACCTCTTTACAGCCATTCTGGCCTACCTGGCTAAGTTCGTGTTCCTGAACTGGAGAGGAGGGTCCAAGAGTGGTTTCCACACGAGTTATGGGGATGGAACGGAAGTGGACGAACAGGATCTACGTCACATTCGAGATGTCATGTGGAAGAACATGGTGTTCAATCGCTGGAGGAAAGGGGACATTGTCATGATTGACAACTTTCGCATTTCACACGGACGACAAGTACATATGTGTGCTTGCAACCATGCATACATTTTTACACACAAACACACTGACATGCGTTCATGCTGTCTCTGTAGGTTACTTGTGGTTGCTACATACACATAGTAAAAGCATAGCTGACACACATAGGCATGTATGTATGTATGTACACATGCAAGTACATGTGCATGCACACACTCACACACACACACACACACACACACACACACACACACACACACACACACACACACACACAGTGATACACACACACACACACACACACACACACACACACACACACACACCAGTGTTGGGGTCGTTACTTCTGCAAAGTAATCTCGTTACATATTACATATTACTATGAAAACTTGTAATGCATTACAGTTACATATTACTCAATAATGAATGTAACTAGTAATAATATTACAGATTACATTTGCTCCCATAAACTACCCCCAAGTTGCAACCCAGTGAAAATTTTAACCCTCGTAAATGTGAATATAAACATAGCATGTAGGATCATTGAATATTAAAATCGGACTTGGCCATTCGTGAAACAAATGTAGTAGATTTCACAACCAAGATGATATCTGCTAGTATACTGCAGATGTAGTGCAGCCTAGAGCACTAATAATGTGACCATCTCACTAACAATTTTGTGGCGTCCTTGATGACAGAAGCTCTGCTTTTACTTATAACCATTATTATAGCCACAAACTTACTTAGTGTCAGAATGTTGTAATGCATTACTTTCACCACGGAGCTAATTGTAACATATTACTAGTTGCAAGATAGGTATTTAGTTATATTACTTAATTCCTGCAAAAGTAATAATATTACGTAATATATTACTTTGGTATTTAGTTACCCCCAACACTGCACACACACACACACACACACACACACACACACACACACACACACACACACACACACACACACGCACACACACACACACACGCCTGTATATATGTTCACTAATCCTAATCCCATTTCCAACAGCCCTACTCTGGAAAACGTAAAGTTGTAGTCTCCTGGTCCCAGCCTCGCCCCAAGCCAAGCCAACAGCTCAGACAGACTAGTAGTTGAATCCTCTTTATTTCACAGATTATGTGTATAATAGTTACATTGGTACAATACAATATATTAGTAACTACTATGTATTACAATACATTGAATTGCACTATTGCACTATATTATACTATATTTTGTATGAATAATTTTATATTATTTTGAACTCCAGTTGCTGCATTGTACATGTAGTTTACATTATGTAATTTCACTATATTTATTAATTTGTATATATTGTTCTGATTGCATATAATGCTATGTACGGCTATATGGGGATTTGTAGTGGAACTAGTACTCCTCTATAATCCAGACCTCTGAATTGCAAATGCAGCGTGGGCGCCCTTTAATATGGACACATATACGTACACACACATGCACCACTGGAACCAAATGATCCATCATTCTTTGCTATTAGTACGTACGTCATCAACCCCTGAAATGGCCCAGGGACACAGGATTGACAGTGAATCCTTTCTGGTTCCAAGGTTACTGGAATAATCTTGCACATATGCCATTGCATGATCAAGCAAGGTGTCGGGAATAATCCCACATATATACCTCGATCGCAATTGATCATGCAATATAATATATTATCCAATATTAACTCCCTATATCTGGTCATGTTCTGAGTCCATGCAGGGATTTACACAAAGTTATGCAACTTCTACAACAAAGGCATAGTGTGCTTCTGAAAATGGACTTGTATGCAACTGAGCTCATAGCCATCAGAGAATGAATTTCACAAATTTCAACAAAATTTAACAAATTTAACAAACATGCTTATTATTGACC
>CAUJGJ010000208.1:1018573-1021073 GCA_963170055.1 Halisarca cf. caerulea | reverse complement strand
CGCACACATCTGTTCTAGTTGAAATTGTGGATAATGTGAGGGAACTGGATAAACGAGGGAGCAGTAGTATAGGGTACAGTAGGATTATTGCAGATTTGTTCCAATAAAACTACTGTAGAAGGTGAGGGAACTGGATAAACGAGGGAGCAGTAGTATAGGGTACAGTAGGATTATTGCAGATTTGTTCCAATAAAACTACTGTAGAAGGTGAGGGAACTGGATAAATGAGGGAGCAGTAGTATAGTGTACAGTAGGATTATTGCAGATTTGTAGCAAAAATGTCTGCGAAAGGTGAGGGAACTAGATCTTTGAAGTACAGATAAGTGAAATTTTACTGTACAGTATATACACCACAGAGCCACCCTGGCAACGCATAATCCCCATCACTTTGAATGAGACGAGCAAACACACTCAAACGTAGCGAATTCAGTATACAGTGAAACTTCTCCAATCTGACACTCAATGGGGGTTGAAATTAATATCAGATTAGGAGGTTGTCGGATTACAGAGTAACTCTTAGCATACTTTAGTATGGTGATTGTACCTCATGAGATGGTCAGATTAGAGAGAATGTCGGATTATAGAGGTGTCACTGTAATCTCACCAGCTTGAGTTAGCTCCTCTCGTGTTTGCTCTAGAGTGTCTCTCATTGCCGACATTTTCTGGTCCAGTTCTTCCTCGCGTCTCCAAAACCAATTGAGAATGTATTTCTAAAGCAAGGAGAAATATGCAGTGAGACCTCACTTATCCACACCTCAGATACCCAGCTCCCACACCTTCCACAGGACTTTTTATTGGAACAAATATACAATAACCCTACTGTACACTATACTACTGCTCCCTCATTTATCCAGTTTCCTCACTTTATCTGCAATTTCATCCAGAACAGATGCAGTGTTAGAAATAAGGAGCAAGTGTCGGATGGACAAATGTCCTAGCATCATTAGTTTGGGTCAGACAATTTCAGACTGACTCGGACATATTTTTGGAGAATTAAGTACACATGTGCCACAGTAGATGTGCCACAGTAGATGTGCCACAGTAGATGTGCCACAGCAGATGTGCCACAGCAGATGTGCCACAGTAGATGTGCATCAACAAATAATGAAAGCATAAGTAGACATTCTCAGTACAAATGACTTGGTATCATGAGGTAGTGCTCAGCCAAATGTCTGACCCAAACTTTTTTGGGTCGGACAAAATGCTGAAATGGTCAGACAATGTCTGCATGCTGACCATTATTTCTAACACTGCAGATGTGTGTGGATAAGTTAGGTCTGACAGTATACGCACATATGTAGGTACACACAGTAGAACCACTGATGTGCAACACACCTCAGTAATCCGTTCTCTCTATTCCGACCTTATTCTGAGGTATGCACTTTCACCATACAGAAGTGTACTAAGACCCACACTTTAATCCAACAACCTCTGCAATCTTCTGGCACAATATTCTTTGCCCACAATTCCACTGTGTAGCACGCTAAACAATAAGGCCCTTAGGAACATTGACAAAGATTTATACCACAGTGGGACCTCTATAATCAGACACTCTGTGGGCAGATACAATGTGCCAGATTGCAGAGGTTGTCAGATTATCAAGTGATTCTTACTATGGTCTAATATAGCAACATGTGCCAGATTACAGAGGTTGTCGGATTATCAAGTGATTCGCAGTATGGTCTACAACAGTGACTGTTCCTCAGAATATTATAGTCAGATTAGAAAGAATATTGGATTACAGAAGTATGATAGGGGTCACAATGAAAAATATCATTACTGTCAGAAACATCCAAAAATGATGTTTTAGGCGAAAATCAGTACGGCGAATCTAATGGTGGTAACCGTTTTTCGATTGGCAAATTTATGACCAAGTTATGGGTATAATCATAATTCTGGTGCAATGCAGGTGGTTTAAGTGGGCAATCTCCTCCAGTTTTCTACCATGGATAGCCGAGGGATGGATCAACCTTGCACAGCGTGAGGGTTGGTTTCGCATATGTTCCGAGCTTGTAAGGGCGTTTAGTGTGGAAATTTCTGTAATCCCCATCCGACAAATGCAAGGATAACTGTCCGAAATACACCTTTTCTTTCAATTTCCCAGTTGATCATGAAAGTGGTGAGTATCTGCTACAATTTTCAATCCATTTCATTTAACTCCACATTCGTGGAAAATAATCTCGCGTGCATTGCACCATAATTATGAATATTTTTACGCATAACTTGGTCATACTTTGACCAATCGAAAAACGGTTACCACCATTAGATTCATCGTACTGACCTCCATCTAATCCATCAGTTTCGAAAGTTTCCGACGGTAATGAATTTTTCGTTGTGACCCCTAAGTATGAGATTACAGAGGTTGTGGTTGGATTATCAAGTGACACTTAGTATGGTCTACTATAGTAACTGTTCACCAGAATATGTTTGGATTAGAAAGGAAGTCGGATTATAGAGAGAATGTCGGATTATAGAGAGAATGTTGGATTATAGAGAGAAT
>CAUJGJ010000208.1:1011073-1013573 GCA_963170055.1 Halisarca cf. caerulea | reverse complement strand
GTGTGTGTGTGTGTGTGTGCATAGATAATAGAAAAACTCGGGATTGGAAACGCGTGACGTCACAGCTCGGAACTGCTAGGAGCATAGCAACTGAATTCGCGTTTCGTTTACGTTTCAATTGCGATTATACCAGCGAAGGATTATTATCATCGCCATAGATTTTTCTATTGTCATCGCGGATCTGTTGGATATGGCTGTTTCTGGATCGATGGAGTCGGATTGTTCGTTAGAACGTATTGTTACTGTCGTCTCTTCTCTGGAAGGTGGAATACATTCCAACTCATTTTCCAAACGTGGAAAACGGCAAACGAAGGAGATTCAACATTTTTTGGAGACAGCAGCGAGACTAGATGAATTCTCGGTAGCTTTGAACGCTTTTGCTAAGGATCTTCTGTCCACACTAGAGTCATGTGTACAAACGACTTACTTGACAGAGGTAAAGTGCAGGGAAAAATCATGTTGTGCATTCTACAAGCAGCAACTGAATAGTCTACCGGAGCTCTGGACCAGAATCCACCGTGAATTGGGTCTCAGTGATCCGGATCCTCTATGGTTCCAAACAGCAAATCGCCTCATTTTTGAGGATTTTCTAGCTACTGCATTGGAAGTGAAGGGATTTGGGAAACATTCTTCACATGTGGGGCCATGTGAAACCAGCCTGAAAATTGAAGCGGATCAAGCAAATGTCATTCGATATGCAGCTGGCTATGTACCATTTAAGTTGCTCAAGCGATACAAACAGAAGACCTCACCAGAAGCACTAGCTATTGTTGACTGCCTGTCAGACATGGCTGTAAAGGGAGACGATGCCAGTTTCCTTGCATACACATCCGAGTGGATTAAAGAAATTAACAGAGGTGGCCTTTTTCAAGTAAATGATGGCTGCTATACTTTCTTTTGCAACTTGGAGCTGGGTGTCAGGAAGCATTTGGGTAGTACTATTGGCCACAAATTTTCTGAAATGCAAGTGATTGAAGCCATCTCATCTGATGAAAATATCCTTTTTCATTTTGATGTACTATCTAGTGACATTCCTGATGACCACCAAGCCACTCTACTACATGAATTTATTGAAATGTGGGTGAAAATTCGTGTTCATGCCTTCAGCAAAATGCTGCTTGAAGAATATAAACATCAAAAGCAGGTGGAAACCAAAAAAGCTAAATCCCTCAGGGCATCATTAAAGCAGCCGAAGGAAAGTCTTCAGTGACGATTATAATGTTGCGTCTATGCATGCATATATGACATTTACATTACATGTCCATCATGATTAATTTTGATTTATTGATTGCATGTAGTGGACATTATGTATAAATTAAATTGAATTGTCATTGATTATGTTCAAGTGTTCACTCTTTTCCGCTTGGGTAAAGGAATAGCTGCAACTGTACTTGTAACATCAACACCTCCTGGAAAGAGCCTCTTCTTAAGTTTAGACTCACTCCTGACTACATCCAATAGTGATGATGACTGAAGCCGTAGAATATCTGTAGTCTCTTGAAGCAATTTTACAGTTGGATTGTTGCCCCTACCTCCAGCCTGACGAATTTTGCCAAAGAACTTCTCAAGGGGATCTTGACTGAACCTTTCACTTAAAAGATACTTGCCATGGAGTCCTTCATCACTTAGTAGCTGTCTGGCGAGTGAAACAAAGGACTGAATTGTAATTCGAAGTCCCTCTCGTGTTTCTCGGCTTAAAAGCATCAGTGATTTCTCAGCTGGTTTAAATCCGGGTCGTTGCTCCACATTTTCCTCCCATGTAGCTAAGTACTGAAGAAAGTCATTTTCAAGCCAATGCAATCTACAATCACTGTGGCTTTCATAGGGCTTCAAATCTTCTTTCATTTTATGGATGCCTTCATTCTTGCTACGAACATTTAGCATGTCAAAGAAACGATTCATGTTGGCCACAAAGGTTTGTGTTGCCTGAGATCCTGGTATGTCATAAAATTTCAGTGCCGTGGCAACTGAATGACTTAGGATTTGCACAGCTAGGTTAACTTTCATTCTAGAGAAGTTAGTGAGGTGAAAATGTTCCCTTGTCAACTTGTGGGTAAGGGATAGACCTCCACTCTTAACACGAGCTTGTCTACATGCCTCTTCAAGTAGGAACATGTGTTTCCAAGATAAGTCTTCTCCATTCCACAAGTGGCGACTATGAGCATGTGCATCTGTATTTGCTAGGCAATTTCTTGCTGTCTTCAGAAGATGTGGCATATCGGAAAAGAAATAGATGGCATTTGACTCGCTAGATACAGCACTGTAAATGTTGATGGCTTTGTGAATAACTCCTGTCTCAGCTAGCTGTTTTGCATCATTATGCATGCGAAAATATCTCCGGTTTGGACTGGATCCATCTGCAGTTTGGAACACCACTCTAAAATCGCATCTTTCCAGATGCTCCACGGCTTCCCAGAGTATGTGAAAAAGCTGGACAGCATTGACTCCATTGGTTGCAAAGTTAGCCAATGGAAAGTTCATGCTGTAGAAAATGCCTCTA
>CAUJGJ010000208.1:1003573-1006073 GCA_963170055.1 Halisarca cf. caerulea | reverse complement strand
CACATGCACATGCACACACGCACACACTCACACACACACACACACACACACACACACACACAAACCTTAGTACAGCTTACCGCATGTAGTTTAATACACAGATAAGTGTATGCCCACTGACATGCATGATTGCCCAATTATGTACTAAAAACACATCAGCACCTCATACTGTACACAAGTACTGAAGACACGTAGACATATATGGTCTCAACAGTCAAAGATATCAGGACCCAACAGATGAGTACATGTGTACTGTGCTTGGGAGCATGGTCCCAGTAGATAGCGCAGTAGAACTCCACACATGATCAGAATGCCTCTATTGATATACAGTGAAACGTGTATTAGAGACCACCTGTAAGGAAGGACCACCTGTAAGGAAGGACCACCTGTCTGTAGACACCACTGTAGGCTGGTCCGTGAACCACTTTAGCCATACACAGCAACAGGCAATTGAGACCACCTGAGAATTGGGGACAGTATAAGGCAATCCCTAGGGTGGTCTGACACTCAAAGGACCACCCTCTTATAAATCTTTATCTTGAAGAGAACTGAAATTCATACTGATTTCTACCCTTGGACTTCAGACATACTTTGTCTTAAGAGAATGAAAGTTCACAATTAAATAATTTGTGCTTAAAAGTTTGCTCTGTACTCACATGATAAAGACATCTTATATGATCAAAATGCACACTAGTTTAGCTGCTAGCCCCTACTTTACCCTTTGTGTGGGTGAGGGATGCAGCCTACCTGCTAGCCCCTACTTTCACCCTTTGTGTGGGCGAGGAGAGCAGCCTACCTGCTAGCCCCTACTTTTACCCTTTGTGTGGGCGAGGAAAGCAGCCTAGCTGCTAGCCCCTACTTTCACCCTTTGTGTGGGTGAGGGATGCAGCCTACCTACTAGCCCCTACTTTCACCCTTTGTGTGGGCGAGGGATGCAGCCTACCTGCTAGCCCCTACTTTTACCCTTTGTGTGGGCGAGGGATGCAGCCTACCTGCTAGCCCCTACTTTCACCCTTTGTGTGGGTGAGGGATGCAGCCTACCTGCTAGCCCCTACTTTTACCCTTTGTGTGGGTGAGGGATGCAGCCTACCTGCTAGCCCCTACTTTTACCCTTTGTGTGGGTGAGGGATGCAGCCTAGCTGCTAGCCCCTACTTTTACCCTTTGTGTGGGCAAGGGATGCAGCCTACGTACCTGCTAGCCCCTACTTTTACCCTTTGTGTGGGCGAGGAGAGCAGCCTACCTGCTAGCCCCTACTTTTACCCTTTGTGTGGGCGAGGAAAGCAGCCTACCTGCTAGCCCCTACTTTCACCCTTTGTGTGGGTGAGGGATGCAGCCTACCTGCTAGCCCCTACTTTTACCTTTTGTGTGAGCGAGGGATGCAGCCTACCTGCTAGCCCCTACTTTTACCCTTTGGGTTGGCGAGGGATGCAGCCTAGCTGCTAGCCCCTACTTTTACCCTTTGTGTGGGCGAGGAAAAGTGTGTACTTAATACTACTTTTCCTCGCCCACACAAAGGGTAAAAGTAGGGGCTAGCAGCTAGACTAAATACACACATGCACGTATCCATAATGAGTGCATTATGTCATCTGCTGCTCTGGTTGTCACCACTCTTTCAGAAAATCAGTGACCTGAAGGGCCAGCTCATTCGAAAGGAAGAAGTGGTGAAGTTTGTCTTCAAAGGAGACCAGGTGATTCAGAAGAAACGGATGCTCCTTTTGTTCAATAACAAGCTTGTGTGTGCGAAAGAGAAGGAGAAAAACGAATCATCTTCTTCTTCTTCTTCAATCAGGTATAGTAGAGAGTATGTTCTCTTTTGAAAATGATTTCCATGATTGCTTGCATTACATGCATTCAGGAGGAGAATGTTTGTGTACACACCGTGTCACACACACACACACACACGTATGCACGCACGCACGCACATACACGCACATACATACTTCCACACATGTGCACACACGTACATGCACACACACGAACCCATGTGTGCGCGCACTTACAAACACGCACACACACACACACACACACACACACACACACACACACACACACACACACACACACACACGAGAGAACTTCAATTATTACCCAAAAAGAGTACAAAACTGAAGGAGCTGAAAAAGTCAAATCATGTCAGCATGGGTGTCAATACTATGGCACATAAAGCTAAAGCTCTTATATGCATGCAAAATGGAACACTACTAAATGTTACTAAGTAAAACGAATATAATATTGTTACCTTAGCTAATGGCTACAACAACTAGTCTATACTATTACGTCTACAGTAAATCTTGAACGACTCTTCAATAGCCAGCACGGAAAGGGATGTTAAGAAACAGCGAAATGCTTTGTTGGTACATTTAGCAAAGGAACGAAATTGTTTGAAGCTGGGGATGTCAACTAGACCTCTTGAACCAACTTGGATGGTATACAGATGGCAGGTGTATTGCGATGTTGAGTTCACTACCTCTACAAGTTCGGCATACTTGATGGTCTTCC
>CAUJGJ010000208.1:986073-993573 GCA_963170055.1 Halisarca cf. caerulea | reverse complement strand
AAACTCCGAAAAACCCGTCTGGCGAGGGAATCGAACCCATAACCTCAGCACTACATGTCACCATCGCTAGCTGCTAAGCCATCAGGGACATTCTGAATATTTACTATTGAAAGCGCTATATATAGTTAAGTTATATAGGTAATAGAAAAAAAAGATGAAAAAAGTGTCACGGTCAGGATTCGAACACACGCTCTGTTGCTTGACAGGCCCGTCACTTTGCCATTACACCATCAGTGACCCTATGAATGCAGACAACTAAAAGCGTTATTTGAAGTAGACTAGGCCTACTGTTCAGTCCGCGCCTCGCAAAATGGCGACGCAGAGAGTACTATTGTAATGTGGTGCCTTTGAGTCAATCAAGGAAAGCTCGAAAGAGGTGAAAACGCGCAGTTTGGTGTATCATATGTCCGCCAAAGAAAAGAACTGCTTCGTCGAGCTAAAAGAACGAGTTGAAAAGTTACTTGCTGTTGTAAACTTGAACAGTGAAGAATGAAAAGTTAAAAGTGTTACTCTTTGGAAAGACAGGTACTCGTAAACGGGAACAGCAAAGTAATGAACGCTCTTTTGGGAGAGGAAATCCTTCCAAGTAGACTTAGTAGTTATGGCATAGTATCTATGGACATGATCAGGTAAACATCAACGTCTGCTGCATTGAAAGTACAGCCGTGGAAAGAATTACTGTTGCGTACTTCAGCGAATACGAAGAGGAATTGAGCTTAGTGTGTAATGTAAACTAAGACTGTTTGTTATAGAGGAGAACACAGTACTAGTACAAAAAATAAAAGAAATACATAATAGGCAATCCAGATAAAAAATAAAAATTGCACAATTTCGATTAATTATAAATATATCAGTGACATACCTGCTCATACAAATATTCGCACAGTTTAAATTCGTCTCGCTCGTAGAATCGCTGCGAAGCAGCGCTTTAAAATCACAAATCAGGGAGTCAAGAAACGCAACAGAAACGCACCAAAAACGTGTTCGTGCACGCACAGGAATCAACGCCGGATTTGATAATAATATTCATTCATAATAATTAATCACACAAAAATTACACAAAACGACAGAAATAGGAAGGAAAAATGTTACTATAGTAACTGGCGGGATCTTCAGCTTAAGCAAGCTCTGGTGAAGGATGTCCTTGAGTCTTGGTGAGCTAATTGAAAGAATAAGGAAAATACTTGGTGAATAGATCTAGATCAACACTGCACATTATTAACTATATCTGCTTCCAGATTGCTCTGATTACATGAAAGAAAGCTGCAGCAGTAAGCAATGAATATTATATTCCACTTCTATAGTACTACTGTAAATATGGGTTATTTTTTATCCAATATAGATGCAGTAGTGCTTGTTAGCACTGAGTCTGATCTGCCTGAATTCAGCCGCAAGGGTGAATCGTTTCAAAGTACACCACAAAAAAGGCCTGTAAAAACAATAGCCTTTGATTTGGGTAGGTTGTAAACTGGTAATGTCATGAGTCAATATTAAGTACAGTCTATGAGTCTACTGCCACGTTCGTGCGCAGATGATACCACTTTTGTGGTTGACAGCCCTGTCTGTAAGAAACAGCGGAATGCATCAGACTATACTGGTAGGAAATCAAACGTAATAATTGAATATGTTCTTTAAGCTATCTCTTTGTACCAGTTTATATATCCTCATACACAGATGATGATACCTCCTGCAACATGGTGCCTGACAGCCCTTACAGCGAATGCCAGGAGAATGTGTCAGAAAATAACGGTAACCAAATTACAGTATGCATTCATGTAAAATGCTATGCAATGTAGATACACAAGTTTTCCATTTAGGGACGAAGGAGAGTACTGCTGGCCCAGACATAATAGTACTATCTGATGGTAAGTAAGGCAATTAGCTTGTGCATGCACAAGATGATTGTAGTCGCATGCATGTACGTATATTATATGACATATATTTAAAGGTGAGACCAGCTCTGATTCTGATGCAACTACATGTGGCAATCCATGGAGTGAAAATGAACAATTTTCTGGGCTTTGGGTCCCATGCTCATTTAATGAGTCAGAAGATCAGGATCTCTTTGAATATAAAATAGAGAACTACGATCACTACTGGGTGCAAGCAGTAGACATGATGATGGAATATGGTTCTCCAAGCGTAAATCCAATGGATTATGCAGACCAAAAATTTAAAAGAAAAAAGGGAGGATCTGTACCACTACCATACAATATCAATCAAGAGATATAATGCATGTATGCACATCTACAGCTGCTTTTAATTAGCAACATTTAATTCAGTACTATAGCCTTGAGTTTTTAACATGCAGAATCTATATAATATTCATTTTAGAAAATTCACAAGTACCAATAAGTGATGAACTTATAATTCATATATATCAATTTAAATGACTTAATTCATCCAATTTCTGCATGTATAATTAATGTATGCCATGCAATATAACATCCATTAGTGCTGCATGATATAATATCTTATAATGGTTAATTTGATGACATGCATGCATTTTGTGCATATATTTAGGGCACCCGAACACTTCCAAACTACATGTACCATTTCTAGAAGAGCAAGGAATAAGTGTGCAGGCAGCAACTGAGTTTTTAAAAGGAACGAATTCCATCAAATTGGTCAACAAGCCAAAAGTTGGCTTATATCTAAACTTAATGACAGTCCACCGTGCCAACTGCCCTAATGTATCCACTTGGGAATTTGGTAGAAGGATCAGAGAGATGGATCCGTGGTTAGAGGAAAGCACAAAAAGCCCAAAGACGGCATATGTCAAAGTTAAAAGGCTTTTTACAAGAAGGCAAAAGGCTGATCACAACGAAACAGTATTATATGGCACTAAATCTACATCAACCGAGAATCTTGCAAGGTTGAAAACTGTGTCAACACAAACCTGCACCAGCACAAAAAAGGCTCACCTTCCCAACGAAGACAGAAAGATTTTTCGGAGCATCAAAAGACAAAATTCACGCTTGAAGACACGTGTGGACCTGTTAAAGGCAAAGTATCGCAAACTGCAGGTGGCACATACAAGTATCTGTAGAGAAAATGAAAAATTACTTAAGCTGGTTAATAAAGCAAGCAGAAAGCTACAACTAGCAACAAATGCAAGTCAAAAGAAAGTGAAAATGGTACAAAACCAGAGAAGAAAATCTCTGAAAAGGAAAAACAAAGCAGTAAACAGACTAAAGAGCAATATTATGTCACTACAGAAGAATCTTCAAAGTTCTAAACAACAGGTATACACATTAGGTGACATTAACTGTCATCTAAAAAAACAAAACAAAAATATATTTTTTGAAATGAACAAACTGGAAGAAAAGATAGAAGAGGAGCAGGCACATGTTGAAGAGCTGGCAAATCACAATGCAGCAACCACTAGCAGTGGTCCAATTAATACAAAGGATGGCAAGACCTATAGTACAAAAATACGGACGCTATATTACACACTACTGGCAGAGAGATTACCACCAGCAAAAATAGAAAACATTATTAAAACAGTGCTGAAATCATTTTGTCCACAAATTGAAGTTGACACCATGCAACTTCCCAAAAAATCTATGGCAGCAAACATGCGAAAGAAGGAATTGCCTACCATTGCCATCGCTCATAATGCTAAGTCAATAGCAGAACAAAAGGATCAAGGAATACATTTGAATACAGATGGCACTACACTGAACCAGAGGAAGTTAAATGCCTATCTAGGAAATGGAATGGTGTTGGGAGTAGAGGAAGTGGTAGATGGATCTGCCTCTGCGTCACTTGAGGAACTATCCCGCATTCTTCTTAAGATCAAAGAAGTTGGTATAGCACTACAAATAGAGGGAGCAGAAGCCATAGACACAAACTTGATCAAATCAGTAATGTCAGATCAGGCATCTTCCCAAAAGAAGTTCAACAATCTGCTACAAGGTCAAACTAAGTCACCTTTGATACAAGCTTTCTGTGGAATGCACCTAGGAGTAAATCTACAAGCAGCTGCTAC
Organism: Halisarca cf. caerulea; assembly: GCA_963170055.1. Taxonomy (NCBI): domain Eukaryota; kingdom Metazoa; phylum Porifera; class Demospongiae; order Chondrillida; family Halisarcidae; genus Halisarca; species Halisarca cf. caerulea. The sequence continues at coordinate 989,582 of CAUJGJ010000208.1, read as the reverse complement.
AAAAGCCACTAAGAAGATCCGAAAAGAGCACATAGAAGCTAATAAAGATGCAAAAACCTCATCATCTCCTGGAGATACACTAGTGTATGCTGTATGTAAACTATTGGGCCACCTAGACAGCTCTCCTGAATATGGGCATGGAGTTGAAAAGTTCCCTGAGTATGTTGAAACTCTATTACACGATGCCAAAGAACTTGAAGACATCCAGGATGAAAAAATACAGGAACTAACGGGAGTTCTTGGTACTAAATTTGACAGGCAAGTGGGAAATAGATACTTTGTAACCACTCATAATGCAGGAAAGGTTTTGTTCATAGCTCCAACTGCAATAAAGTATCTTACTGAATTGAAGAGCATGAAGCAGTTGAATGCACTAGAAAGTGAGGTTCTAATGAGGCTTCAGGATCCTTTTGAAATAGCAGAATTGCAACTTCAGGGGTTGCTGTTTTCAAATATTTATGCAGACTTGATGTGCCTACTAAAATCAACAAAACTGAACAAAAAGTTGCTGGACATGAATTATCACTATTTAGAACTCCAGAGATTCCTAGAAAAGATACACACAGCACCAAGACTTCTTCTTGATTGCAGTTTGAAATGTTTTCCCTCTGAGGTAGCACTGCACGGTAGTGATCCCACATTAAATCACAGACTACACAAGAGATCATTGATCCTACATGAAAGATTACACAAAGTCCCTGAAGACCACATCAATGCCATATTAACTCCACTAATCAAAGCAGTCTCTAATGAAATGCTTCAGAAATTGTTACAGTATCGTGCTGATCAGCTACCAGGAGGACGACTGTGGAATCCACCACAAATTGTGAAGGAATTGTGCCGAGACATTCAGCCAACAAATGATTTATGTGAAAGTGTGTTGGGGCTTAATGACTGGATACACCAACAAAGTGCCAACTACAGCCAACGCACAGTCACAACATTAGTGCAAATTAAAAGGAACTCCACTATACCTTGGTTTTTAAAACAAGGGGAAGAATTCCAGGATCAGGTAATCAAATTGGCAAGAAAACGCGCCCATACCATCAATGATGAAGAGAATGCATTGAAGAAAGCTAGGAAGGAGAGAAGACAAAAAACATATCAAGAAAAGAAAGAAAAAATGGCAGTAAGACAATACAAGAAATCACAAATGGACAAAAATGATTTAAAAAAGGCACTTACCAATATATCAAATTTTAGGACAGTCAGCAACATGAAGGCAACAAAGGATGTTCTTTGTAGCCAAATGAAACTGAAAGGCATGGAGTATAAAGGAAAATCTGTAGAAGACATGACATGTACCTTGACAAAGATGGACAACATTGATGAGTTGAAAGGGAGAAAAATTAAGCACAATTTAGAGGAGGATGATGGGCAGATTACATCATTTCCTGCCACAGTTGTTGCAGTAGACCCTGAAGTTCTCATAAAATACGAAGGAGATGAAGAGAACTATATATGGACTCGAGAGGAGATATTAAAAGACATTGAAAACGGTGACATTACTCTAGAGTAGAATTTATTCTTCAGTCAATAGTGATGATCGGTCGAGTATCTACGGTTGAGCAAACTAGATGTTGCGTAATATTAGGGTGACCACACTCCACGGATACCGGAATGAATGGACGACATTGCGCAAGACATTCGCCACGAGATTGCAAATATTGCAGCGTGAGAACTTATAATTAGACATCGCTGACAGCGGTTAGAAAGAGCATTAGTGATTTAATTTAATACAAAAGGTTAGTATACATGTAAAGGTACGATAGTATGTCTGAAGCATATGCATATATTTAAAACCAGGTATAAGAGACTGCATCGAAAAAAATGAGGTAATCTTCACTGAAAAGAAGTGTCTTTAAAGATCCTAAACGTTTACAAATACAACGCTTCAATCGGCACTTATAAGGCTATACTAAAATGCCTCAATAGCCGTAAAAAATATAATCGTAGACTTTACCTTTAGGGTGCTGTGGCACATGAACCACTTCTTCCCCAAAAATGCTCCACTTACGTGGCTTGCATTTTGCGTTAATGCGCGCGATAGATCGCGTTTATTGGATTGCCTATACATAACACAGTACAGTCTAAATGGTTAAACCTCGTTAGAGTAGGTTAGAGTATCTATGGTTAGAGGACTCACAAAATTTCTCATCAGAAATTTTTATCAAGGTAATATTATAGTAATACATGTACAATACTTCATCAAACCAAACAGGGCTATGACCATAGACACTATAGTATGCTACATAGTTTGTGTTAAGTAGAAATTTATCTCAAGAATTTTCTTAATGAGGTTCTACTGTACATATTAATTAGATTGACTCATACTGTGTGTGTGTGTGTGTGTTCACCAAGTCCCTATAATATTATCCTCTCTCTCCAGAAGTGGTCAATGCACGTGCACAAGCAAGGTATCAGGAGAACATGCTGTACTTTTCAAATATTTGAATCCTCATATCATTTACATTGACGATGAATTGCAATCGATCGGTCAACTATTCATGCACTGAATAACATTGCAAGTCAAATTAAATCGAAAATTGCACCATAATAAATTATATATTTCTATTTACTATGTGCTATATAAATATGCCATAAAGATTGCATTATATATAAAGTTGCAACTGGCTGTTTTAAACAATAGGGAATGCTCAGTGACCATGTTGTGCGTGGATCTCCTGTCCCTGTTGTCTAGAGCTCAAACCAGACCCTTCAGAATGCCAAAGTTGGGGCCACCCCACCCCGAAGCTGGGTCCCAACCTTTGATGGCCTTAAATCCTTCACACCGTGAACCCCCATTGCTGCCTTCTGTCACATCGATAAATCCTTTTCCCTTGAGGGTTTGATAGAGTAGGGGATTGAGGAATCCGAGGGTGGACTTACCCGACATCAATCTCACATCGTTCAGAAGTGAAACGATTCCTGCAAATGTTGGCGAGGCACAGCTGGTGCCAGATACTGGGAAAACAGTACCGTCTGTGATAATCTCAAAGTTGACCGAGAAAGCGCATACATCAGGGTAGGCCCGACCGGATACATTGAAGTGTTTTGTTGGAGGAGCGTGACCACTCTTGAGGTAGGCTTCCACCGTCTCCTTTTGATAGTCGGGAGTACCAAAAGTGTTTGAGAAGCCCCCGCCCCCGTCCGACCACACCTCTGTCAAACTGGCTTCTCCGCCCACAGCTGTCACATGGGGGGAACTACAGGGCCAGTCTGGACGGAAATTACCCAAAATATTGCAATCCACTCCACTGTCTCCTGAGGCGAAAAACACTGAACGACCCGAAACCCCAAATTTCTGGAATTCTGCTTCTACCCTGTCTTTGAAATCGAGAGGAATAGAGCTCTCGATGTCACCATAACTTGCCGAGTGGACCCAAGGTGAATCAGTGGTGTTCACCTGCAGAATGATCCAGCTCAGAAAATCCTCTTGTCCGTGATTAGCGAGCTTCGATGTAGAGACAAACCAAGTGTCGACGTTGCGACCCATTGCTGTGATGTAC
>CAUJGJ010000208.1:973573-981073 GCA_963170055.1 Halisarca cf. caerulea | reverse complement strand
TTGGCGGTCTTGGGATCCCCAACCCAATTTCCATTTCAGGGGATGCATTCAAGGCTTCACAACTCATCACAGCCCCACTATTACAGAGTGTCTTAAATGGCACATCAGCCACATCTGCACAGGCAGCTCAGAAAAGAGCAAAGAATGACCTGAGTAAGGATAAACACAAGCAACAAGATGAGCAAGCAAAATTGCTGAAGCAGGATTTAACTCCAACACTGAAACGCTGTGTCGACCTTGCTCAGGAAAAAGGGGCATCTACTTGGCTATCAGCTTTACCCTTGACATCCCATGGTTTTGCATTGCACAAGTCTGCTTTTAAGGATGCACTTGCACTTAGATATGGCTGGCCACTGCAGAACACTCCGTCTCATTGTGCATGTGGCAAGGCCTTCAGTGTGGACCATGCTCTATCCTGTTCCACAGGTGGCTTTCCTACAATACGACACAATGAAGTCAGAGACCTCACTGCACGCTTACTCTCGGAGGTGTGTCATAATGTCACAACTGAGCCACACCTACAACCGCTAACTGGTGAGAGCATGCGCCATCGATCTGCCATCACGACAGACAATGCAAGACTTGATGTTTCCATGTGCGGGTTTTGGGGAGGGAGATTTGAGAAGGCATTTATAGATGTAAGGGTATTTAACCCTAGCGCCGCATCAAATCGTTCTTCCTCTCTAACTGCCACATACAAGCGACATGAGCAAGACAAGAAGCGAGATTACGAGCAGCGCATTCTTGAGGTGGAACACGCAAGTTTTACCCCTCTCGTGATGTCTTGCACTGGTGGTATGGGTTCCATTGCCACAACATTCTACAAGAGGCTGGCTGCCATGATTAGTGAGAAAAGAGGCACCCCTTACTCTCACGTAGTCCATCTCATCCGGGCTAAGCTCAGTTTTGCTCTTCTGAGATCTTCTATCATGTGCATCAGAGGTGCTCGATCAAAGCGTCAATGTTACATCTCAGAAGCTGGGCACAACCTTGATCTTCAGTTATCTGAGGGACACTTTACCATTTAGATGCATGCTTCAAACTTTAATCTACATAGTATTTGTATTAGTTATTTTGTACTAGTTTATTATCTGTATGAGGCAGTGCGCATGTGTGCCTATTTCATTTATACTGTTATTTATTAATACTGTTTACTGCTACATAATACATTAACCACAGGACGGTAGGACGGTACGGTTTCAACCGTTTGTACGCCATAAACCGTACCGTTTATGACCAACGCGGCAGCCGTACTTTTTAAACGGTACGTAAACTTTTATACTTTTGGTACCGTATGTATATGCATTTCTCACACAACTACTCTACAGACACACGCACACACAGCCCAAATCAAGTACATGTACTTACGTATGTACATACGTACGTATGTGTATTTCTTACACAAGTACTCTATGGACAAGCAGCCCTTACACAAGTACTCTATGGACAAGCAGCCCTTACACAAGTACTCTATGCACAAGCAGCCCTTACACAAGTACTCTATGGACAAGCAGCCCTTAACTGTACATGCAGATCTTACATAATCATTGCATGACGGTTTTGTGTTCAACATACTCAAGTCCGGTAAGGTGGTCCACGGCATGGATGGTCTCAACTTCATTGTCATAGACATCCAGTTCTCTCAAGGTCAACAGTCCGGACAGAAGATCAAGCTTCTTTATCAGGTTTTGGCGCAATGTGAGAACCTTTGGTGTTAAGGAGAAGAAAGTACGTATCTACATTAAAACACCTTTATACATTTGGAGAAAAAAATGCACAAAAATTTGTTCCCTTCTGGTTTTGTGCGGATTGTGGAGTAGATTCACATTCACAGAATGACACTTGAACACACACACACACACACACACACACACACACACACACACACACACATACACATACATACACACGCACACACACACACACACACACACACACACACACACAAATACACACACACACACACACACACACATACATACATACACCACACATACCTCCACACTCTTTAGCTCCCCGACAACTGCAGGTACCTCTGCTAATTTGGAGTGTGTCAGGTTTACCTCCTACAGAAGAGAACACACACTAATACTCCATTCATATCCACATAGATATACTCCTATCACACACATTCACAAGTACATACTCCTAACACTTCTATAAATACTCCATATCACTAATACTCCTATCATATATGGTTAATGTGACCACACAAAGGCCTAAAGTACTGTCCACCACACATACACATACATACATACGTACGTACAATCACATCTCGCTAATCTGAAAACTTAAATCATTCAAAATTTCCAGCGTTACAGTTCAGTGGAACCTCTCCAATCTGACTCAATGGGGCTTGAAAACAATATTGGATGGGGAGGTTGTTGGATTATGAAGTAACTCTCACCATACTTAAACATTGCGACTGTACCCCATCAGTAGTCTCTCGTAGTACAGGTCACACTTTCTGCTCCTTTTTACATGATGACCTCACTTCGACCTTTCCATGACAAAACGACATCTTCATACAAAAAGGAGCAGAAAGTGTGTTCTGGGCTACGTGAGACTATCTCATAAGATGGTCGGATTAGAGAGAATGTTGGACTATAGAGGTGTCAGATTACAGAGGTTCACTCTACTACAAGTAAACATGCCTGTGTGGAGTGTTGTACAGGAATACCTCTCTAATCCGACACTCAGTGGGACCTGAGAATAATGTCGGATTAGGAGGTTGTCGGACTATGGAGTGACTCTTACCATACTGTGGTCTGGGTCAAGCAAGACTACCTCATGAAGATGGTCGGATTAGAGAGAATGCTGGATTATAGAGGTGTCCGAGTAAAGAGGTCTCACTGTATAATAATAACCTTACCCCCAGCCCACAACTCACCAGGGCAGCGATGTCGACGTGCACCTTCAACAAGGGTACATCACTGGCTGGTTCACGCTCTGGAAGAACAAAGCAGATGTTGGTGTGTGAAGGAAGTGGAGGTAGTGGGGGTAATTCGGTACAAATCATGGGAGGTTTGACCATTTTTGTACAGTACATATGAAAGTACATAAAATTAAAATGAATAGGGATTTTCTAGAAAAAAATTCGGAGGGAGTAAAAGATGGAGGTTTGACAGTCGATCAAAAGCAGTGTCAACAGCAACTTGCAGGACTTATTCTTGGTCAGTGTTGTCTATGGGAATTGAGAATTTAGTAGTGACAAATATGGCTAGAGACAGCAGAGCTGTAACAGTAGTAAAGACCCTGTTCCATTTTATCCCACTTTAACCTACATCAGTGAGGTGAGCCAGCAGTCTGGATGTCGGAGTATAAGTTGATGCCTCTGTGTGTGTGCGTGTGTGTGTGTGTGTTGTGTGTGTGTGTGTGTGTGTGTGTGTGTGTGTGTTGTGTGTGTGTGTGTGTGTGTGTGTGTTGTGTGTGTGTGCGTGTGTGTGTGTGCGTGTGTGTGTGTGTGTGTGTGTGTGTGTGTGTGTGTGTGTGTGTGCGCGCGCGTGTGACTACCGGATCCTGCAAACGGGTGGAATGCAATATCCAGTGATTCTCTTTACATAATCCAACAATAAGTATTCTTAATAGCAGTATAATGTATATTTTTAACAAAGTGGGCACTGGCTATTTTGTGTGGGTGTCTATGTGGTGATTATTAAATAGCAGCTTGTACAAGAGCCAATTGTCAAGCTCGAAAGAATGATCGCATGAATCTGTCTTGCATGGATGGCAATTTTGTATGCATCCAAAGAACAGCTTGGTTCGATATGAATGAAAAAAAAACCCAACCATGATTGCCATCATCACCAGTGAGGAACCAAGCACTGATTATTAACTTCTATTTGTTAGCTTGTCAATTAACATACTAACTATGATCTGATTGGGGGGAATGTCATTATTAAATTTCATGACATACAAGTACACTCGAAGACAGGCGTAAAAACATGCGTGAGGGGCATGGAAGTACCTGGCAAGTGAGAGCATGAGACATGTGTAAGATTATATGTAAATATAACTGAGTACAAGTGAAGGTGAACATATAGTGTAAGAGTTTAAGATTAGAGCCTACTTACGTACTAGTGATAATTACGTGTGCTGTTATCATATTTAATTTTTTATTTAAAAAAAATATGAATTAAAAATACTCACGCTTAAGTAATACGTTCGTGCCTACCTATTGGCTGTGACTCCTCATCGGAGTTGTCGTCACTTGGAATATCCTGCGGCTGCTGCTTATCTTCCGACTTCTCGGCCATTTTCCAACGCACTGCGCAATGACGGTGCATATTGCGCAATGTAAGGGTAGCTTGCAACATATTAACGTGAACTTGAGCAATACCTGAACACGTGCTGCTGTTCGATCGGGAGAAAGCAAACATGCCTGGAAGAACGAAAAAGTGAGCGAGGTTGCGATTTAGGCCACCTTTGGGACGTCCGTTACATGTACACGGCATTCCAGAAGTTTGCTTAATTGTGCATATTCAATCACCAGGTTGATGCAGAAAAGGCGTTTCGTTAAAAGACTTCACGAAGAAAAGCAGGCAGAAGACACCACAGGCAGACGGGAGCAATTTAATCCAGTGAGTTTATAGTGTGTAGAATATTCACTGTGTCATGAACATCGGTATGACTCCCATGTCAAATTGCTCTTTCCTCTCTGCTTACTAGAATGATGAGGAGTTTTTCAAGGATGAAGTGGACATATTCCACGAGAAGAGAGAAGTAGGACACACCAGAATTCACTTATTCCTTTACTTCTCATTTGCTCATGAAAAGTTCTGTGTTGTCTTGCCTTAGATGGCTTTGGACCGTTCGGGACTGCTTGAGCCAGCTGATAGCAGCAGTGAAGATGATGAAGTGTGTGTGTGTGTGTGTGTGTGTGTGTGTGTGTGTGTGTGTGTGTGTGTGTATGTATGTGTGCATAGGTGTTATGTGAGTACAAACCTTTCACTCTATAGCATAGCTATATAGCTCTATAGCATGTACGAATATTCTTGTACATATGTACGCATACATACCTAAACCAACAAACATCTGCAATGTCTTATGACCCCTGAATAAGTAGAGTTTTATGTGTGCGACTCTATGTAACTTTTCTAGCATTTTGTACAGTTTTTCTTGTGCAGTCTTAGTTCCATTCCCATTAGTATTCCCAATCCCATTTATTTTGTAGGAAGAAGAGGTATTGGGACTTGGTCTGAAGGATTCTGAGGATGAAGAGGACTTGATAACACAAAAAGAACAGCTTGAAGATGAGGAGTTGGAAGAAGATGAAGAACGGGGTATTGTTCCCTTTGGAGAGAAAGAACAGAAGTTACTTCAGCGGTTTGAAAAGTATCTCCATAGCGACGATGAGGAAGTCCATCCAGATGAAGAAATGGGGAATATTGTTTCGGACAAAGCTTGGGGAAAGAAGAAGAGCATTTTCTACCATACTGACTATGTGGATGATGAAATGGGAGGTACGTACGTTATGAAACTCATTCAGTATTCTTTTGTTAGTTGTGTGGAAGCCATTTTATTTTACTGTGTTGTGAAAAGTTGATGCCATTCCAGCATGTACTGTACATATATGAATTTTCAGTTTTTTGAAATGTGTGTGTGTGTGTGTGTGTGTGTGTGTGTGTGTGTGTGTGTGTGTGTGTGTACCTACAGTATGTACATGTGTATGTACTTGTGTTCATGCAAGCATGTACGTGTGTGTGCATGTATGCATGCATGTGTAATAATAGTCTCGCGTTGCCCAGACCTTCTCGCCGACCCAATGACGTTAGCATAAGATTATGGAGGCGAGAAGCGGTCTGGGCAACGCGAGACTAGTGTAATAATGTCCTCTGTATTCCTGAAATACTCCTTGAAATGTTGGATCTTCTTCAATTGAATATATAATCATCAGTAAAATTTGATGGGTGTGTTTATTACTCTTTACTTGATGTCCACAGGTAGCGAAGAAGAAGAAATGGCAGAGGAAGAGGAGAAGGAAGGCCTTGCCTTACAGCAGAGAATGGCTGAGGAGGTCGATGAAGAAGCGTACCTTGCTCCGGAAAAGAGCGTAGGTTTCTGACAGCTGTCACAGCATCAAGACATTATAATCATAAGTACAGCCAAACCTCTCTATAGCAAACCACCTCAAGACTGCTAAAAAGGTTCACTATATCAGGGTGTTTACTACATCAGGGTGTTCACTACATCCGGGTGTTTACTACATCAGAGTGTTCACTACATCCGGGTGTTCGCTACATCAGGGTTCATTTGCAATAGAATAAAGAGGTGTACATTCTAAGGTCTATGTTTGTTATATTAGGAGTTCATTGTATTCAGGGTTCGACTGTACTTGATTTGCACATTTTGAATGCTGCGTCCAAGGATGTATTGCTGTATGTTTCCTCAATCTCTTCTTATTTGGACACTTTTACTTTTTATTCAGTCATGTACATTAGAACTTGCTTAGTAAGTACCTGGGTTAGTGAGTACTCCTGGATAGTAAGTACCTGGGTTAGTAAGTACTCCTGGATAGTAAGTACCTGGGTTAGTGAGTACTCCTGGATAGTAAGTACCTGGGTTAGTGAGTACTCCTGGATAGTAAGTACCTGGATTAGTGAGTACTCCTGGATAGTAAGTACCTGGGTTAGTGAGTACTCCTGGATAGTAAGTACCTGGGTTAGTGAGTACTCCTGGATAGTAAGTACCTGGATTAGTGAGTACTCCTGGATAGTAAGTACCTGGGCTAGTGAGTACTCCTGGATAGTAAGAACCTGGGTTAGTGAGTACTCCTGGATAGTAAGTACCTGGGTTAGTGAGTACTCCTGGATAGTAAGTACCTGGGTTAGTGAGTACTCCTGGATAGTAAGTACCTGGGTTAGTGAGTACTCCTGGATAGTAAGTACCTGGGTTAGTGAGTACTCCTGGATAGTAAGTACCTGGGTTAGTGAGTACTCCTGGATAGTAAGTACCTGGTTAGTGAGTACTCCTGGATAGTAAGTAGTCCTCATTCTGTCCCCTCCTATACATACAGTACATAAATCTGTCCTGATAGTAAGTACCTCAGATAAGAAGTACTGATTTTGTCTTCCCTTGGAGGTACTAAGCAAGTTCTATTGTGTGTTGATTTTCTTTATTTGGTGTTTTCATCTATTTGGTAGGTTTTGAGTGGAGATCAAGGATTTCACAAGAAAAAATCAAAGGTCCGTTTCAAGCAATCCACACCAATCTCGCATAGTCCAGACCACCCCCACCTCCTTGATTCAGCGACTGTGATAATCACAGTATCAAAAATCACTAACAATACGATTGTCCTCAAAAAAGAATACCACCATTTTCATGATCATTGATTATTGAAGTACTATTTGCCGGACCCTGCTTGTGAAGACGGTTACATAGAGAAAATGGTACATGAAGCATTGAAGTGATTGGCTTACATATTCTCCACTATACCTCCTTTGTCTTGTACACATGGTGGTTTATGTGTTTGTTTCTTGCTAATATACATACGTACAGTAC
>CAUJGJ010000208.1:961073-968573 GCA_963170055.1 Halisarca cf. caerulea | reverse complement strand
AGCCCTCTTTTCTGTTTAACCATATTACGTGCAGCGTTATTCCACAGACAAAGACAGCAATTGCATGTCATGTTTAGTGGAAATTGGTGATATATATAAGATTGATATGGCCTTGGAGAGACGAAAACTGACATTAGCTGTCTCTCTTCTGTTATGTGTCTTTTCTGTGGCTGACGGACAAGCTGAAAACTCCACTTTCTGCTCCTCTCAAGCCGATTGCAACCCAGAAAACATTGATTTACCAAATGACAATACTCTTATTCGCTGCGCTAATGATGGTCAAAGATGTTTGTGCACGGATTGCTTTCGAATAAGTACTGATGGCAGGTGTCGACTGGGACTGGGATGTTGGAAGATAAACACTGTTGGGAATGGGTGCATTCTGTTGGACACCCAAAAGGACTACTTTCCCCTTGTGATATCTCTGTACCTCACGTCAGGACTGGCTCTTGTTCTTATTCTACTGAGTATAATTCTCATGTCTTGTACAATCAGAAATCCCCATCAACGGCAGTTTGTCAGCACGCGAAAAAGGATGGATTTTGTGTTTGCGTCTCTGATTGGGCTCGTAGTGTTCAGCACGGCCATTTTCTTTGGTTCAATCTCGGGTGGTATGGCTCTGATATCCTCCATCGATTTTGAAGTCTTGGGTGACTTTTTTGAAAGATGCATCTGATGCTGGTATAGAAATTGTTGGGTAAATTCCCTATGTATACCTTTTGTACTTATGTACAGTTGTCCTGTAATGCTTAACATGTACCTGTGTTGTGTGCGTATGTACGTATAATATATGAGTAACGCTTCAATTAATGTTGACTGCCACTTGCAGTGCATGCAAGACTCTGCAGCCACTGGCCATGTTTGAGTGGTTTGCACTGAATATTATATTGTTTGTACACACATGCAGTGTATAAATTATTCTCATCACATCGCATGCAGTACATCGATCTGCTTGTACAGTACATGCGTACACATTTGTACATGTACATATGTGTATATATGTACAGTATTTTAACATCTTGCTGATCAAATTATTTTAACCGTATGTTTGTGCATATGTACGTACTTCTCTCCCTCTCTCTCTCTGTGTGTGTGTGTGTGTGTGTACGTGTGTGCGTGCGTGTATGCGTATGTGTGTGCGTATGTGTATGTGTGTGTGTGTGTGCATGTGTGCATGCGTGTGTGTGTGTGTGTGTGTGTGTGTGTGTGTGTGTGTGTGTGTGTGTGTGTGTGTGTGTATGAGAGAGAGAGAGAGAGAGAGAGAGAGAGAGAGTAGTCATGGTGGTGTATTGTACTCAAAGATATGCATGGAGTTCCCCGGCCATTCCTGTGTACTGGCTGATATTGGTATGTCCTGGAAGACGCCTGCATGACCCTGCATCCTGAATCCCTTATAGAATGCATGTGTGGTATTTATTCCATGCGTGATATACATATATTTATGGAATGAATATTGCACAATATGGAATGAATATTGCACAATGTGCGTGTCATGCAGTATATGTATGTGGCAGCATTCTGTATGTAGGGATGATGCCGGGAAAAAATGGCTGCTGCGGGGATGCCCCTTGCAGAATGTTCAAATGCCATGAAGCCATGCATGTGGCCAAGTATGCTACTATAGTACATACGTCTTCTTTATGTACAACCCCATACGTAGGTAGTCCTGCGTATAGCCAGACCCATGCTCGCCTTCATGAGTCTGGCATGCAACGCAAGACTACCGCAGCACATGTGTATACCCTGTGCATACACATTACAAATTATATGATAGATGCTATGCAGTGAAACCTCTCCAACCCAGCATGCACTCAATATGGGGCTTGAAAAAAAATGTCTGCATGATTAGGAGGTTGTTGGATTACAAAGTAACTACAGTCACCATACTCAAGTATGTATTAGCATACATACTTAAGTATGGTGACTGTACCTCATAAGATGATCGGATAAGGAGGTTGTGGGACTACAGAGTGACTCGTAGCATACTTTAGTATGGTGACTATACCTCATAAGATGGTGGGATAAGGAGGTTATGGGACTACAGAGTGACTCGTAGCATACTTTAGTATGGTGACTGTACCTCATAAGATGGTGGGATAAGGAGGTTGTGGGACTACAGAGCGACTCTTAGCATACTTTAATATGGTGACTGTACTTCATGAGATGGTCGGATTAGAGAGAATGTCGGGTAATAGAGGTGTTGGGTTATACATACTGAGGATTCATAGTACATAGATGGTATTGCATACTGTATTATATGAACCAAGGTTTCAACTGAGCAGTACACCAATTTGAGATACAGTGGAACCCCTCTATAACGGACACTTTGCGACTTGAAAAACAGTCTGTTATACAGAGGTTTCCACTATTCGGAGGTTATTTTACATGCGTAGCAATCTATCTGGACCCACAAAAGCAGTCTGTTATAGAGAGGTTTCTGCTATTAGGGGAGTTTGGTATGAGATGTTCTGCTGCAGTTGTTTACAGGGTTATCAGACTGGTGAGGTTCTACATTAATTTACTGAAAATTAATAACCAAAAAGGACTTGAAAACACTATCAGTTACTGGGCGCCTGTTGGAATAGCCTATGGCTAAAGGCTCCTCAGTCTAAATAAGATACCCTGATACCCTGATACCTGATCAGTTCGGAGGGGGTATATTTTAGTGAGGTTTTGCCGACCTTTCAGTCATGAGCTATCAATGACAACAATTAAACATGGAATTTTTAAACTGTGCACTAATCTGATCCATTCCCCAGTGTTTGCAGTATGTAATTTGTCATAGCTCAGTTGTCCTCAACATACATATAGTTGATAAACTTCAACATGCCTATATGCTCGTGTGTGTGTGTGTGTGTGTGTGTGTGTGTGTGTGTGTGTGTGTGTGTGTGTGTGTGTGTGTGTGTGTGTGTGTGCGTGTGTGTACATATACATGTGCAGGAGCATGTCACAGTAACTGCAGTAGATGTGTGTACACGGATGGGTGTGTCCCACTATGTGTGTACACGGATGGGTGTGTCCCACTATGTGTGCACAAGGATGGGTGTGTCCCACTATGTGTGTACAGGGATGGGTGTGTCCCACTATGTGTGTACACGGATGGGCATGTCTCACTATGTAAAAATATTTCAACAATGAAGCCACTGATCGATGATGAAATGCCACCCTTCTAACTCGCAAGTGTGATCCACAGTGCTGCACATACAAGATTAATTGGCATATGTGAATACACACATACAGAGAATTACATAAGCCTTGAAACAATATAATATATGGCTAGGTATATAGACATGATACATACTATTACTACTGAAACAACTACAGTGAAACCTTTATAATATACCAAAGGGCACCTCTGAAATCCAGTCACCTCCTATGCCAGGACATCCTTACTTGCCCCATTTAGAATCTCCCCCATGGACATATGTATGTACTTTGTAAGTAAACCCTCCGAAATGAGGACACATCTGATCAAATTATACAGGACAGCTTACTGTGGTCCCAGTGGTGTCCTTATTATAGAGGTTTCACTGTACAGGGCAACTTACTGTGGTCCCAGTGGTGTCCTTATTATAGAGGTTTCACTGTACAGGACAGCTTACTGTGGTCCCAATGGTGTCCTTATTATAGAGGTTTCACTGTACAGGACAGCTTACTGTGGTCCCAATGGTGTCCTTATTATGGAGGTTTCACTGTACAGGACAGCTTACTGTGGTCCCAGTGGTGTCCTTATTATAGAGGTTCCACTGTACAGGACAGCTTACTGTGGACCCAATGGTGTCCTTATTATAGAGGTTTCACTGTACAGGACAGCTTACTGTGGTCCCAGTGGTGTCCTTATTATAGAGGTTTCACTGTACAGGACAGCTTACTGTGGTCCCAATGGTGTCCTTTCTATAGAGGTTTCACTCTAGTAATACTAGACATGCAGCTCAAATATAATACATGATGAGCTTTCAGAAGCACTAAAAATGAATGCAGAAATATACAGATAAAGTGCCCATCACATTCCGAATGTATCACACGTGAACAATAGCAGGAGGACTTATAGCACTTCTTCAGCTGTCGTTTGATGCCCTACAAACTGACAGTGTGTGCTTCTTTTTCCTACTTTAATATACTGTGAACCCCAGCCCTCTAAGTACACTTGGGAAAAATTGAATTATTTAGTTCATTGGGGTTTCCATGCAGATCAGTGAGGTTCTGCCATGCCAAATCTGGTCCCCTAAAAAGTGGTCCAGCTTGGGCACTTACAATATCCATTACTAACTTAAATCACTGGGGCATTAGGATTGGGTTAGCTCTGTATTGATAACACGGTTGGGGGACATCTTACAGCAGGGGACCATTCCCGCGGCGTTACAGTTCTACATGTGCATCAAGTACAGTGAAACCGCTACAAACCGACACTCTCTGGGCAACGAAGGAGTGGTTGGATTATGGCCGGAGGTTGTTGGAGTATGGAGACTCTTTGTATGAATGCTATATATAATATGGCAATTGTAGCTGAGAATATGAATGGATTACAGGGAAAAAGTTGCATGGATTATTGAGATGTCAGATTGCAGAGGTTTCACTGTATACAGGACTCGGAAACACATCCAGTTTAGAGAGAGTTACAAAATACTAATGGTTCAAGTTAGAGAGGCTTCCCCATACACTCAAACCTCTTTATACAAGACTCAAAAACACATCCAGTTTAGAGAGTTATATACTAACAGTTCAAGTTAGAGAGGCTTCCCCATACACTCAAACCTCTTTATACAGGACTCAGAAACACATCCAGTTTAGAGAGAATTACAAAACACTAACAGTTCAAGGTAGAGAGGTTTCCCTATACACTCAAAACTCTATACAGGACTCAGAAAAACATCCAGTTTAGAGAGTTACAAAATACTAACATACACCCCATGCACTCAAACCTCTTTATAACGAACCCCCTCAGGACCACTGAAAAGGTTCACTACATCAGGGTGTTCACCACATCAGGGTTCTTTTACAATAGAGTAAACAGGTGCACATTCTAAGGTCCATGTTTGTTGTAGCAGGGAGTTCATTGTATCCAGGGTTCATTATAGAGAGGTTTAACTTTATTTGTCAATGTTAATTCTCCCCAGAAATGTTTAAATACATGTTGTGGTTTGTGTACTGTATATTCATGTTAATATATATATATATAATATATATATATATATATATATTAACATGTGCATTTGTAGAGTACCATGGTGCAGAGAAACGCATGTAATCCGACTGATAATAAATGCAATATCATGGACAGTGGAACACCCTCTTAAGATGAAACTCAAGGGACTGCCCTTAAATGTTCATTTAAGAGAATTTCATCTTAACACATACTTAAATTCATACTGGTTACTACCCTCGGACTTGAAACACATTATGTTAAGTGAAATGTCACATCAAGAGAGATTGTCTTAGGTGGGTTTCACTCGCTGTAGTTTGGTTTAGTACCCATACATGCTGCATTTTCCTACATCGCTCATCCCTTCAGGGACAATTTGCAGCCAAACTATACAGTATACCTCTGTCTACACAGTCCAATGCTATAGCTTCCCCAAAGCCATTGAAACACACAGACCACAACACATGATAAGCCAATGGCTGTTACATTTTCTTGTAATGTAGACGCTATACAAAGAGGGAAGGTGTCAAAGCTAACAAGGAAGTCTATGAATACCACAGCAAAGGTCGGAGGGAACACCTGTGTACTCACATAGCAGTCAAGATTAACTTCCAGATGTGCACAAGTACTTGTACTATCTCCACAATGTTGGAGAATTCAAATGAAGTCTTAACAAGCTAGAGAACTCTTATAACAGGTGAAGTATAAAAGTTAAGAATAAAAAGTGAAGTGAAAGTAAAAGTAGTTGAAGTAGAAGCAAAGGAGTAGTTTGAAGGAACAGGAAGATTCCTGAATATATAGCCAAAGATAATTTCAGAGCATCACTACTGCAGTGGACATTAAAATCTATGCTGAGATTTTGCAAGATGATTCAAAGGTACTGTCGTTTGTTGCTCTTTGTCTTGTTTCTATGGACCTGGACTGTGTCCGATGTTGCCGGGCAGATCACATGTGCAAACGCTACCGACTGTTATCCCAGCTTGGATGGATTTGATGGAACTTTTGCAGAAACAATCATTTCGTGTCGAGGTGGAGCTTGCCAGTGCAATCTCTGCTTCAGTGTTGGGACAGACGGTAAATGTACACTCAGTGACGGCTGCTGGACCACGGAAGTAGTCAACGAGGTCACAACTTGCAGACTGATGCAGTATGCTTTCTTTCCCAGAGTGTACACCATCATCTTTGGTGTGGCTGCAATTCTTTTCTTCTTGCCTCTACTGATGGCCTTTCTACTCATTGTACCGTCCACAATTTGCCACAGATGGTGCGAGAAAGGGCGGGAACCTCCTTCTAGGATGGCGTGGCGGCTACTTATAGCCCTCCTTGCTGCGTTCTGGTTGATAGCGGCTTCCATATTCTTCGCTGGACTCATATTGCTCTTGTCCGAGAGAGGCAGCCCTACCTGCCTCGTGCTGCAAAGTGCACAGGAAGAAGATACCATGTAAACATATTGTGAGAGACAAACGTGTATAAGTGTAATACTTGTCTAAGAGGACGTTTTCCTTTCTGTCAAATGCACATTAGCAGTCTGTGCACGTGTGTTCGAATGTGTTTCAGTTCAATATGCAAATTATGTGACCTACCATAACATATGAGCAATTCTCCTTTTATTGTAAACGAGTTTGGTTCACTCCAGTTACAGGTACTTTAACCATGGTCCGGTTCTTTGTTCTTTAACATGGTTCATTCGATCTCGATTCGATACTCAGATGTAAATGCTAAAAGCTCTCCCTAATGGCTAGTCGATTCGATCTATACCGCCATTTGCAGGGAGAACTGGTAGGCTAGACTAAGTGAACAAACGCCGTTATGCGTAAAATAGTGGTCGAGCGTCTAACAAGAGACCCGACAGAGCAAGTTCAAGTTTCAAAGAGCTAGAAGTGGAAATGTGCTCTACAAAGCGGCTACTGATTGGATTTATTGCTTGTTCTGTTTTATTTCGTCCTTGTCTGATGCAATGTAGTACAGATATGGGATGTGTCCCTTCCCAGCTGTCTGGATTCATTGGTGTGTTGTCTGAAATTCGTTGCAATGTTGTCAACGGCACTTGTGAGTGTGGCGGGCCATGCTTTGAGTTGGATTCAGCATCCACTGATAGCTGCAGTTTAAGAGCTGGATGCTGGCGCACTGTACCAGAAGGAGGGAACTCTAGACGTTATATTTGCGTTTCGAGTGACAGAACGTTCTTTGAGCTCGTTTCGAACATTTTGTTCGCTATCAGCGCCATTTTCTTCGTTATTCCATTTTTGGTGACTATAATTCTCATCATACCTCTTCTTCGTTACCAGCAACATGGAATCAAAAGCAAGTCAACCAAGTACACTACCCGGTGTCTCTATGGATCTTATGTGGTGTGC
>CAUJGJ010000208.1:898573-951073 GCA_963170055.1 Halisarca cf. caerulea | reverse complement strand
AAAGGCTGCTACGCAGAACTCATCAGCCATTTCTGAATATCCCTTGGATAGCTTTGAGGTGACTTCAGGAGCTTTGTGTGATTAGCTGTATATATGGTATGGTACGGTTTGGTCTTATTCTTACTCTGTCAGTAAGTCCAGCTTGTGTATACAGTGCTATTGAATCTCACACTGATTTAGTGGAACTTCTGTAATCCAACACCTTAAAAAGCCGACATTCTCTCAATCTGACCATCACAATATACTGACACACACTCGTCATATTGTTGTGTACTGGGAAGCACTAAATATTCTGACAGTCTTTGTAATCTGACATCTGTTTTAAGACCCATGGAGTGTTGCATTTATTATGGACTTTCATTGTATGTGGGATGGTGCTATGTGTGATGGTGCTGTGTGTGAGGGTGCTGTGTGTGTGATGGTACTATGTATGTGTGAGGGTGCTGTGTGTGTGAGGGTGCTGTGTGTGTGATGGTGCTATGTGTGAAGGTGGTGTGTGTGTGATGGTGCTATGTGTGAGGGTGGTGTGTGTGTGATGGTGCTACGTATGTGTGAGGGTGCTGTGTGTGTACTGTATGTTCATGTGTGTACATGATATACATATGTATGTACTATACAGTATAATTATGAATTTGATTGTAATTTTCAACATCCCTTAAAATATTTCTGGAAGAACACTGAGTGAGTGTTTTTTACATTGAGAGTTTAAACCTCTGCTTTAATGGTTGTTTTTTTTTTTGGCGTAGATTGTGTACGTATGTGACTTCTTATGGCTGTAGCTCAGTGTGTGTCTTCTGATCTGATACTGAATGATGTGATGTTCCCCTTCTCAGGTGCTTCTGGAGCTGCACATGGACCACCTGACCGAGTCCAGTTTGGTTGACTATGTTGTATCCTCTACTTTTGTTGCAGCACCACACTTCCTTGTAGTTGCCAGTGTTTGAGCTCTGTACTCACATGATGTGTTGTACCACTGCCTCTTTGCCCACCTCTTTGCCTGACTGTTTGCTAGCATCTTTGCTCGTCTCTTTCCATGTCTCTTTGCCTGCCCCTCTTTACCTGTCTCTTGCTCCTCACCTCCCACCCCCACCCTGTACACTTGTTTTTACCATTTCGTCAATCGGACAACAACTTGACTACTGCACACAGATGATGTATTATCTCTATGATGTGATGTCTGTCAATGCATGGGAAGAGGAGGAGGAAGGGGAACAGAGAGAGGATCTAGTAGTCAGCTATCAGGAGACTTTCATGCTGAGTTCAGTTGAGAGAGAAACTGTTAAAGGATTTTGGATTCTTGATAATCTTACTGATGGAGCAAAGAGAAGGGTAGAAGAGGGTCTCATTGCAAGGAAAGCTGAAGTAGGGCTCAGTTGACTCTGTGTGTGTGTGTGTGTGTGTGTGTGTGTGTGTGTGTGTGTGTGTGTGTGTGTGTGTGTGTGTGTGAGTGAGTGTGAGTGAGTGTGTGTGTGTGTGTGTGTGTGTGTGTGTGTGTGTGTGTGTGAGTGAGTGTGAGTGAGTGTGTGTGTGTGTGTGTGTGTGTGTATGTATATGTTTGTGATATTTTTTTACTTCCCCCCCCCCCCCCCTCCACATACACAGGAGGCCCTCCAATGTCTGAAGGACCCTACTAATGTCCTCTTTGAAGACCAGCACACTCTTGTATTGCATTCTTTCATGAATATTGGTGAGTGAGCGTGTGTGTGTGTGTGTGTGTGTGTGTGTGTGTGTGTGTGTTAGCATTTAGTGTACATACATATGTTATGTACTGCATATATATTTTAGTATACCTTCAGTATGTTACCTTTATTATGTACTGAACATATACGTATGTACGAACGTATATGCAGTTTTCCTAGTTTTCGTATTTAACATGTGTTGGCGTATGTGTGTGTGTGTGTGTGTGTGTGTGTGTGTGTGTGTGTGTATGTGTGTGTGTGTGTGTGTGTGTGTGTGTGTGTGTGTGTGTGTGTGTGTGTGTGTGTGTGTAGTCTGTACTATAGATACTAAATTCCTTTGTATGTAACATATATGAATACGCATGTGCATGTATGTATGTACTAATACACATACATACGTACATAGAAGTACATGTTATGTACGTATATGTACGCACATATGCTAGCATACAGTACATATGTGTTTGCAATATTCTGGGTGCCACTTACAGTAGCCTCTGGCTAAAGGTTCCCCAGGTTAAATAAGAATACCCTATGCAATGATTGTGTTGAAGCTGTTACATGTAACTCGTGGATGCTGCTGTTTAGTACATGGATGCTGCTGTTTAGTACATGGATGCTGCTGTTTAGTACATGGATGCTGCTGTTTAGTACATGGATGCTGCTGTTTAGTACATGGATGCTGCTGTTTAGTACATGGATGCTGCTGTTTAGTACATGGATGCTGCTGTTTAGTACATGGATGCTGCTGTTTAGTACATGGATGCTGCTGTTTAGTACATGGATGCTGCTGTTTAGTACATGGATGCTATTGTTTAGTATGTGAAGTACATCTTGTCTTGCTTTAGGTGTTTCAAAGTGTGCACTGAAGTACTTTGAGTGCCACAAGGAACACATTCACTGTGACCTTCTCCACCAAGACAGCTTCGAAGCAGTCCTCACGGTACTTCTCAGAGAAGACCGTCTTCACCAAGCTCTGGAGTTGTGTCGGAACTACGCGGGTTCGGAGGCTGAAGAAGACACCTACAGACTTCTCCTGGAGACAAGTAATAAATGTGAGTGGTAAGGTACCCCACTTTGTGAAATATTTACGACCACTTAATTGTAGGAATTCCCCTCTTGGGGAGTCACAAATACAGTCAAACCTATCTCCTCAGGATCACAGAAAAGGTTCTGTATATCAGGGTGTTCACTTCATCAGGGTGTTCACTACATCAGGGTGTTCACTACATCAGGGGTTCACTACATCAGGGTGTTCACTACATCAGGGTGTTCACTACATCAGAGTGTTCACCACATCAGGGTGTTCACTACACCAGGGTGTTTACTACATCAGTGCGTTCACTACATCAGGGTGTTCACTACATCAGGGTGTTCACTACATCAGGGTGTTCACTACATCAGGGTGTTCACTACATCAGGGTGTTCACTACATCAGGATGTTCACTACACCAGGGTGTTCACTACGTCAAATATGAAACCATGTGCAAATTAAACCATATGTGGTAGTAGGTTGTGACACTTTTGGGAATGTGAGAAACTGAAGTTTTCAACTGATTGGAATCTGGCTGCTATTTACTCATTCTCTTAATTACTTGAATCTTGCAGCTTAATTTACCCACAAATGTACGTAATTGTCTTAGTAAGTTATTCTAGAGCATTCTCCATAAACTAATAGTGCCATTACCTCTACCCCCTCTGTCTCACCCCTCCCCCCCCCCCCCCATCTATTCCATCTCTTCCCCTCTCTCTTTCCCTGTCTCCTTCCCTTGTCTCTTTCTCCCTCCCTTTCTCCCTCCCTATCTCCCTTCCTCTTCCTCTCTCTCCTTTCCTCTTCCCTCTCTTCCACCCTTCCCCTCACTCTCTCTCTCCCTCCCTCTTCCCCTCTCTCCCTCTCTCTTCCCTCTCTCCCTTCCTCCCTCTCTCCCTCCCTCTTCCCCTCTCTCCCTCTCTCTTCCCTCTCTCCCTTCCTCCCTCTCTCCCTCCCTCTTCCCCTCTCTCCCTCTCTCTTCCCCTCTCCCCCTCTTCCCCTCTCTCTTCCCTCTTTCCCTCCCTCTTCCCTCTTTCCCTCCCTCTTCCCCTCTCTCCCACCCTTCCCTCTCCCACTCCTTCCCTCCCTACTCTCTCTCTTCCAATCTCTCCTGACAGCTCGCAAACTCTCTCATGTGATATCACAAGAGTTGTCACATGACGAAACTGTATTTGTATGGAACTACCTCAACTCGGAGTGTACCTCCATTGAGCACAAGGAACTGCTTGTTCTAGCACTGACAAAGTGGGGTTACTTGGACGATGCCATTTCCCTCAATGACCAGATTCAGAGGGACCTAATGGGAGGAGAGCTGCGTGAGAGGGCCAACAGTAGAAGGTTACTACTTGAAGGGTTGGCAGCCTGTGAGCCTGCTGTCTTCAGACATGTATGGCGAGCAGATCGGCCAGAGATTAAGGAGGGTTAGTGTGTGTGTGTGTGTGTGTGTGTGTGTGTGTGTGTGTGTTTGTGTGTGTGTGTGTGTGTGTTTGTGTGTGTTTGTGTTTGTGTGTGTGTGTGTGTGTGTGTGTGTGTGTGCACGCGCGCTCGTGTACGCACACACGTGTGTGTGTGTGTGTGTGTGTGCACGTATGTGTGTATGCGCACGCACGCATGTGTGTGTGTATGTATGTGTGCATCACTTTATACTTGTGTGTATATGGAAAGTATCTAACAATAGGATTCGTATACTGTATGTATTTGTATCTGTAGCAGTGATATATGTGCACAATGCACACTACCCTCCTGTCTGTAGTTGAAGTGGAGACTCTCACTGCTATACTTGGAAAGACAATACAGCCAAGACAAGTCACCACTGCCAGTCTTCTTGAAGGGATTATGATCTCTCGGGCGCAGGGTCCGAAGACTCCACTCCTTTCCCGCTCAAGGCGGAGTTTGGCGACCACTCCCACTCTTGGCAGCAGTGATGGCACACCTCTGCCTAGCAACCTCTCTGTCTTTGGGAAGAAGTTGATGTCCTCAAGTACTCGGACACCTTCCAGGACTATTACAGGTGCATACGTAGTTGGTAAAGAATTTGGGGGTGGGGGGTGGGGTCGTAGAACAAGAACGTAGTCATAAGATTGGTTGGGGGGACTAAGTGTAATTGTGAATTGTAAGGGAAAGGAGGGAATACACCTTGTTGCCCCCCCCCCCCCAAAAAAAACATGTGTCCCCTTTGGTATTCACAGTCTCATTCCCATTTTCCTTTTTTTTATATTCTCCTCTTAGTCCTCTTAACATTCCCAATTAATCTTCCATTCCTATTCCTGTTTCTGTTGTAGATTTTGTACTCTCATTCGTATTCCAATTCCCAGTTGATCTCGTATTCTGACTCCTATGTTTCACCGTAGACAAACTGTATCAGAGTAGCTATGGTTTCTCTTGTGGAAAATGATGTTGAATTAAGCAACTTATGTGTCTGCTTGCTTAATTCCTCACTCCTGTCTCACCTTTGCTCCTGTGAAAAGAGAAATTGAATGCACTCGTCATTCAAGCTTGTGAGAAACTGAATTTCTCACTGTCCTGGCTGTCCATTGAGGACTTGAATTTCAATGGATTGTTTGCAATAGCATCGTCTCAGTCTTTGCTGACTCAGTGGATGTTTTATCCACATGTCCGCCCCCTGTGCACAGTACAGTCAGCTCCCCCCCCCCCCCATCAATAGTGGTCTCTGTGGACAGGTGGTCCTTATAAAGAGGTGCACTAGTACTACTGTGGTGGTTCATGGGTCAGCCTACAGTGGCCTCTATAGACAGGTGGTCGTTATAAAGAGGTCTATTAGTGTTTTAGTATCACTGAGGTGGCCAATGGGCAAGCCTTCAGTGGTCTCTGTAGATAAGTGGTCCTAGTGTACTGGTGGTCTTTGTGTACAGGTGGACCTTGTGTACAGGTGGTCCTAGTGTACAGGTGGTCCTTGTGTACAGGTGGTCCTAGTGTACAGGTGGTCCTAGTGTACAGGTGGTCCTAGTGTACAGGTGGTCCTAGTGTACAAGTGGTCCTTGTGTACAGGTAGTCCTAGTGTACAGGTGGACCTTGTGTACAGGTTGTCCTAGTGTACAGGTGGTCCTAGTGTACAAGTGGTCCTTGTGTACAGGTTGTCCTAGTGTACAGGTGGTCCTTGTGTACAGGTGGTCCTTGTGTACAGGTGGTCCTAGTGTACAGGTGGTCCTTGTGTACAGGTGGTCCTTGTGTACAGGTGGTCCTAGTGTACAGGTGATCCTAGTGTGCAGGTGGACCTAGTGTACAGGTTGTCCTAGTGTACAGGTGGTCCTTGTGTACAGGTGGTCCTTGTGTACAGGTGGTCCTAGTGTACAGGTGGTCCTTGTGTACAGGTGGTCCTTGTGTACAGGTGGTCCTAGTGTACAGGTGATCCTAGTGTGCAGGTGGACCTAGTGTACAGGTGGTCCTAGTGTACAGGTGGTCCTAGTGTACAGGTGGTCCTAGTGTACAGGTTGTCCTAGTGTACAGGTGGACCTTGTATACAGGTGGTCCTAGTGTACAGGTGGTCCTAGTGTACAGGTGGTCCTAATGTACAGGTGGGGTCTTTAGGACAGGTGGTCCTAGTGTACAGGTGGTCCTAGTGTGCAGGTGGTCCTAGTGTGCAGGTGGTCCTTGTGTGCAGGTGGTCCTAGTGTATAGGTGGTCCTTGTGTACAGGTGGTCCTTATGTACAGGTGGTCCTTGTGTACAGGTGGTCCTAGTGTACAGGTGGTCCTAGTGTGCAGGTGGTCCTAGTGTGCAGGTGGTCCTTGTGTGCAGGTGGTCCTAGTGTATAGGTGGTCCTTGTGTACAGGTGGTCCTTATGTACAGGTGGTCCTTGTGTACAGGTGGTCGTAGTGTACAGGTTGTCCTAGTGTACAGGTGGGGTCTTTAGGACAGGTGGTCCTTGTGTACAGGTGGTCCTAGTGTACAGGTTGTCCTAGTGTACAGGTGGACCTTGTATACAGGTGGTCCTAGTGTACAGGTGGTCCTAGTGTACAGGTGGTCCTAATGTACAGGTGGGGTCTTTAGGACAGGTGGTCCTAGTGTACAGGTGGTCCTAGTGTGCAGGTGGTCCTAGTGTGCAGGTGGTCCTTGTGTGCAGGTGGTCCTAGTGTATAGGTGGTCCTTGTGTACAGGTGGTCCTTATGTACAGGTGGTCCTTGTGTACAGGTGGTCCTAGTGTACAGGTGGTCCTAGTGTGCAGGTGGTCCTAGTGTGCAGGTGGTCCTTGTGTGCAGGTGGTCCTAGTGTATAGGTGGTCCTTGTGTACAGGTGGTCCTTATGTACAGGTGGTCCTTGTGTACAGGTGGTCGTAGTGTACAGGTTGTCCTAGTGTACAGGTGGGGTCTTTAGGACAGGTGGTCCTTGTGTACAGGTGGTCCTAGTGTACAGGTGGTCCTAGTGTGCAGGTGGTCCTAGTGTGCAGGTGGTCCTAGTGTACAGGTGGGGTCTTTAGGACAGGTGGTACTGTAGCCCATGTGAACTCATTGGACCTGCCTCCTATTCTGCAGAGGGAGAGTCTAAGAAGGTGCTAACTCCACGGCGCCCGACCCACGACACCACACTCCCTCCAAGTAGTGTGTCTCGTAGCTCCATTGCTTCCCTCAAGAACCGTCTCTCAGCACTAAAGGGGTCTTTCACTCTCCCACCGGACCTCTGTACACCCAATCTCAAAACACCAATCTCCGGTGCCATGGTGCGGCAGAACAGCCTTGGTAGACCCACGCCACGATCCATCTTGAAGCGAGTAGCAGGGAAGCCGTCACCAGGTGGGATGGGAGGGGGCGAGGAGATCCAAGAGATGGATGCTACTGACAGTGGCATAGCTACAAAGAGAATAACGTACGTGTGTGTGCGTGTGTGTGTGTGTGTGTGTGTGTGTGTGTGTGTGTGCGCGTGTGCATGTGTGTGTGTGCGCGTGTGCATGTGTGTGTGTGTGTGTGTGTGTGTGTGTGTGTGTGTGTGTGTGTGCATGTGTGCGTGTGTGTGCATGTGTGCGTGTGTGCGTGCATGTGTGTGCACTTACAGTATGTTTGTGTGTGTACATGTATGTGTGTGCACACCTTACACATGTGAGAGTATTATAGTACCTGCAGTTATACACTTCCAATCAGTTGCCCGCATGTCTGGTTTCAGAAATGTTCACAGAGTGTTGACTTTGCGATTTGCACAGGTTTGCCAAGTCACCATCGCCCACCAGTAGTATCCGCAGGACCACGCTCAATTCGTCCGCAGGCACACCCATCTCAAGTGGCGAGGACAGCTTTGTTGATGCCGTGGATCAATTCCCTCCGGACGATTCTTCATCCATTGCACATCAACTCAAGTACGGAAACGATGCATCGCTGGATCTGGATAAAGGAATGCATGAAAGGAAGCCTCTATCTGATGATGAGACCAGCCCCGTAGTACCGACACAACCTCCTCGTACATCCCAGACATCTAGCATTGATGAGAGTGCTGGTATCGGTTTGTTGGGTAGAAAGGCTCTTGGCGATACGGAGAGTAGTTCACCCGTCCTCAACCTTCATGTGTCAGATTCTGAGAGCGACTTCATGGAAAGCAGCTTCGAGAAGGAAGGGAAAGAGGATCCCTCACCTCCCAGCATTGGACTGTTTGGTCAGCACTCATTGAGAACAAGCTTGGAGAGAAAGAGCATATTTTGGGAACAGAAACCAAGAGAGTGGGCATCATTGGACTCTCCTTTGTTTCCTAAAGATCTTCAGACAAGTGGCACTAGTGCTAGAGAGCCACCATCCCTGATACCATCGTCTTCAAGATCGTACCGCTTCATCAGTCAGGAAACACGTGAAAAGATGCTTGGACGTGCTTCTGTCCTGTTGTCTCCAATGGAAGTGACTCCATCTTCCTCCCATAAAGTACCTGTGTCTTCTTTGACTGCCACAGGTAGCAGCCTGTCAGGCTATAGTTTTCGCCCTCCACTGGCTAAATCCCCTCCACCTAGCGAAGACAAGGAATTTGAGGCCAAACAGGAATCTTTAGATACGACCCCGCTGAAGCCTTATGCCTTTTCACCTCCTTTCACGCGGTCGGCAACTCGGGAGAAGAAGGCGAGCGAGTTTGCAAGGACTTTGGGTGGATTGAGTGCATCTGGCACACCCCTCAGTACAGGCACACCCCTCAGTGCAGCCACACCTACCAGCTCCACCACAAAGCGTACAAAGTAAGGAATTCTGAGTTCTATACTGTCTGTTTGTGGGGTGAACCTGTCTACAAAGACCATGCATTCAAAGCCCGATTCAATAGTGGTCTCTGTAGACAGCTGCTCCATGGACCACCCTATGGTGGTCTCTACAGACAGGTGGTCTTTGAAGGTCTGTGCATAGACACTCTAAACTATGTAGTTTAGAGGGTCTATGGTCTGTGTCATCAGTGAAGACAAACCCTGATCTTTGTTTTCCTTCTTGTTTTGTGTTTTGTATTGACTGTTTTTTGTTCAGTGTCTGGTGTTAGATTGGCAGCTGTTCATGTTTGCTGTGTTGTGCCTGTGTGTGTGTGTGTGTGTGTGTGTGTGTGTGTGTGTGTGTGTGTGTGTGTGTGTGTGTGTCCGTACACACACACACACACACACACACACACACACACACACACACACACACACACACACACACACACACACACACATGTACACACACACACACACACACACACACACACACACACACGCCTTTTTTCTGTGCTTGTAGACGTGTGCAGTCAAGGCAGAAAGCAGGCATTCCCAATGATAGCACAACAGATGAAGATGTAACAACTAGTGAGAGGGGAAAGGGGAGACAGAGAAGAGACGTACCTTCTAGGAGCCCTGTGCCTGTTCGAAGGTCGAAGAGATTGTTGACTAAAAAGTGACTTTTGTCACAATATCGTTTTTAGGACTTGTGATTTGGTGTAAAAATTTGACCCAATCTGTAGTTGACTTTTTCCGCTTTTGCTTTAACTATCACTGCAGAATTTTCATCATAGAAGTTTGTATAACTGTTGTTATTGTTTATTCACTGTATGTATGTAGTTTGATGACTATGTGTTTAATTCTACGTACACAAGCTGTGTACTTCAAAATTAGTACCACTAGTTTCATCATAGAAAGTATGCTGCAGTATTGTAACTATATAGTGAAACCTGCCTTAAAGACTACCTGCATAGAAGGACCACCTGTCCACAGTGACCACTGTAGGCTGGTTCAGGAACTACTAAAGCAATGCTATTGTACCTCTACATAAGGACCACCTGTCTATAGTGACCACATGCAGTATATAGGCTGGTCCAGGAACTACTGCAATATGTACTACAGTATATAGCTATAGTGTACCTCTACGGACCACCTGCACTACTTGGCCCCGTGCATGAGTGGTCTTTCTATATATGCAGATTTCACACACTGCATGTACTTGTATGAACTTTGGTAGAACAATGCATTCATTTGGCGCATGAATATAATATGATAATACAATATTATTAATATTATAATATATGTATTATAATTATTATGTGAATAGTAATAACCAACAAAAAATTGAACACTATAGATACATAGAACATAATGGAGATAGTGATACAAGAAAAATACTACACTGTTAATGCCTAAAACAAAGAGAGCACAAAAATAAACAAGAAAACCATACACAATGTATAAAACATCAAGATACAACTCACACAATGTACTTCGAGGAAACTACTCATATATATGCATGCACACACACATACACACACTTGAAAACACATATATACACACACACATGAACACATGCACACACACACACACACACACACGTAGGGCACAATCACAAAATAATATGAATTAATATGCAGAAATTCACCGTATAAGAGCTAGAGTTATTTATAACAACTCTGCGGTATGTAAAAATATTGCAATTATATAATATGTGCATGCATGCATATAATTATGACAAATTCATATTATTGTACATTTGTACATGTACCAAGTGCATGCATATGCATGTCATACTGCATAACCTAGCTCTCTGAGTCGAACACTCTCAGGACCAAAGAGAAAGTTTGCAATTGCAATTGGTTTAGAGAGGTTTCCGGATTAGAGAGGTTCTACATGTACGGCAAGTATAGAGAGCAGGACTTGAAAACATGCCTAGTTTAGAGAGGGTTCCAGATTACAGAGGGTTCAAGATTACAGAGGGTTTGGTTTAGAGCAGTTCATTGCATATACTGCATGGGAATGCACATTATAAAAATATATATATTGTAATTATGCTAGTTTATGCGTGCATGCAGTGTATATATTGAGTCAATCTTGCATTCTTTTTAGCCTTAATTCCTTCAATTATTTCCTCTAGCTTTTGGGTTTGTTTGCGAATTTAGATAGTGACTGAAAGGAGATATGTATATGTTGACTTGGTGATGGCTTTGCGCGTATGAGATTTTACGTTGGAGTGGAGTGTGTGTGTGTACAATAGCGTGTCAGCAATTGTCCCCCAACACCCCATACACGCGAGGCAAGAAGGCGCTGTTACTATGTTTAGAATTCTAAAAATAGCATACCTATTTTTAGTATTACTGGCCAGCCATATTAGTTCGTCGGCCATTTTTGTTACTATTCTTAGACCTCTCAGAGGTGGCCGTATAAATCTCTGGTGGGCTGTGTCGGTGATCTTCATAAAGTTATTTATTTCTCCACTTGTTCTGGTACAATTCAACTGGTACAGAGATGCAGACAATCAAGTGTGTTGTAGTAGGAGACGGAGCTGTAGGTAAAACATGTCTTCTTATATCTTACACGACGAATAAGTTCCCATCGGAGTACGTTCCAACGGTGAGTAATGTTCTTATATATCGTTACCTTTGAAAGATTTCCTAATATCTTGAGTATTTGTATGTATTTATTTGCATGTCAGTTTCGTTGGGTACGTCTTTTCGGTTGGACAAGACGAACGGTATCTAATTTCTTCCAGTTCCATATGGCTTCGTGTCCTAACCTCTTTTCCACATGAAACCGCAAGACCTTTCGTCTGTGGATCAGCGTGTTCGTTTGCTCTCTGTATCTCACTTGACGTCCGTTCTACCTCTCCTGGATTCCAGTTCTAAAGTCCAGCACATGTACGAGCGTACGATGATAATAGAGTGTTAACGAAAACTTGCTAACCATAGACGTTATTGAGTGTCTATGTGCTAACGAATCGAGTTGACGTGGAGAGCCTTTTGTTTTCTGAATTGTAATGTTGTTCGCGTGATAGTTCCTGGCCCTTTGTATTGTTACCTACTTATTCACTTTTACAATTGTGCTTTGTAGGGCATTGTATTGTTGGTATCACAGTTTGTAGTCCTCTCAGTTTCATAAGATATTAATGTGTATTGTCAATGGGATACATTGATGAATGTCATATATCCATCATTTAAATACAATTTAATTGGTGAATTAGTGGGCAGTCGGGTATGCATGTATGGATTTTTACCTTGAGCTCTGAATTGCACACGGAATCAGTTAGCTCTGACATCATGTGTTACTATGGCATCCACCTTTGTGGTTGTGCCAATTCTGTATATCTGATGTAATGCTGCTTCAAAAATCATACTGTAGCTGCACCTGTACAAACAGTGAGGCATAGAAACTTAAACATTGTCCTTCTGACTGTCTCTTCATTCAAAGTTGCCAAATGAAACTCTATGAAATGTTCAAAAAATCATACCTATGTTGCCTCAGTTCGTGGTAGGCACTGCTATTCACAATACCCACTATTACTTAGTGGATGAGTTTATGCGGCAAGTGCGAAGCATGCGAATACATGCATACGTGTATTAATTTTGTAGATTGGTATTGAGAGGTCATTGAGGAGGGGTTGTGTCTGTGATGTGCGCATTGCTGTGAGCTTGTGTTGTTTATTGAAACCATTTTCCACAAGACAGGAAACACGTTTCAGTCTGTTACGTCTTCAGCACACACATGTTCACCACACAGTGAGTATCCCACTCACTCTGTGTGTGTGTGTGTGTGTGTATGTATGTGTGTGTGTGTGTGTGTGTGTGTGTGTGTGTGTGTGTGTGTGTGTGTGTGTGTGTGTTGATGATGATGATAATTTTCTCTGTGATTTTTAGGTTTTCGACAATTATGCTGTCACAGTTATGATTGGTGGTGAACCATACACATTGGGACTCTTCGATACTGCAGGTGTGTGTGTGTGTGTGTGTGTGTGTGTGTGTGTGTGTGTGTGTGTGTGTGTGTGTTAAACATAGCCAACTCCTGTTGTAAATACCATCTAATCCTCCTAAGTGTATTACACATCATTTGGTTTTACAATTCCTTCTTTACAGGACAAGAAGACTATGATCGTCTACGACCACTCTCATACCCACAAACAGACGTCTTCCTTGTTTGCTTTTCAGTAATAACACCAGCATCATTTGAGAACGTCAAGGAAAAGGTGTGTAAGGCATTGCATTTATTGGTGTATGTATGTATGTATGTAGGTACTGCTCAGACCATTCATTATTGTGTGTACTGGATTGTTGTAGGTGTAGGTGTTAAGTGCTGTAGTCAGTATGCATTGTAACTCTTGTTTGTGCGTGGAGGTGTATGTGTGGGAATGTGTATGTATATATATACACATTGTAGTATAGTCCTATCATAAGCTCATTTCTACTTGTATCCCACACGAAACAGTTCAGCTTGCGGTCTCTGGTAGTGTTCTGCTGGTGAAACACACACCATTGGCGGGGCTCACACAATGCTCAGATGTGTTTTATCAAATCAATTACGTAGGTCCTCTTCCCTTCATTTGGTTATACTTGGTAGCTATGCTGTGCACATTGCATCATTGTTGTGGTATGCAGAGGGAAGCAAGTAGTCATTTTTGGACATTTCTCACAGTACAAAAATGTACCCTGCATGTGCTCATGTTTATATAATATATTGCCAGCTTCCCTTTAGGCCTAAAGTTTTCCTATTGAAAGTTGACTTTCTTGTGAAAAGGAAGTCAGCTATAATTAGATCATACCAAAACCAAGTAACTTGAATTTTATATATTTGGTCAACTAATAGCATCTCTGTATAAAAGTCCCAGTGTTTTTGTTTTTAGAAAGTTGTATTTCAGCCTTTTTTAATCGAGTTGTGATTATTTCCTATTACAGTGGGTACCAGAGATCACTCACCATTGTCCCAAGACTCCCTTCCTACTGGTTGGCACTCAAATTGACTTGAGGGATGACGCTGGCACTATCGAGAAACTTGCCAAGACGAAACAGAAGGCCATCACTGTTGAACAGGGTGAGAAGCTAGCAAGAGAACTGAAAGCAGTGAAGTATGTCGAATGCTCAGCTTTAACGCAAAAGGGTCTAAAGAATGTATTCGACGAGGCCATCCTTGCAGCGCTAGAGCCACCAGAGCCTAAGAAGAACAGAAAGTGCAGTCTCCTCTAATCATACGTACACCTATTCTACTCTATTTGGTGCAAGTTAATAATTCTCTCCCAACACTTCTCGCATACTTGTTGTACATTTGAGTGTGGTCCGTGCAATGTTTAATTTGAATGTACATTTAGGCTGGCTAATTAATAATTAAACTAATTATTCAGATTTTGAGTGATTTTCTCACATTATGTATTATTCTTGTCAGTG
Organism: Halisarca cf. caerulea; assembly: GCA_963170055.1. Lineage (NCBI taxonomy): Eukaryota > Metazoa > Porifera > Demospongiae > Chondrillida > Halisarcidae > Halisarca > Halisarca cf. caerulea. Next base: position 936,782 of record CAUJGJ010000208.1, on the reverse strand, counting down.
ACATCCAATGTTAGTAGTTCTTAGCTGTTCATTATGATATTGATATACGTATATATGAATTAACATTGTTGTGAAATATAAATTATATAGTTGGCTACATGTTTTTGCAATTATATGTAAAATTGTCAATGGAAATTTAGTGCATGCATGTGTATGTATGTACGTAATATAGGACAAAATTGATATCATTACAGAAAATAATTTTTTTGCACTATAATTCCAAGGAAACCTGTCTTGTGTAGAAAGACCACCTGTCTATAGAGACCAGGGTAGGCTGCTTCATGGGCCACTTCAGTGATACTATGAGCACATGTACCTGTTTGAGGACCACCTGTCTGCAAAGACCACCATAACTGGGTCCCTTGAGTGGTTGTTATAGACAGGTTTTACTGTACAAAAACAAATTTATACACTAAACATGCACATACAGTGAAAGCTACATGCATGATTATAACTTTGTAATGACTCAATAAATTATTTATACTATTCATTATTTATTCATATAAATTAATTTGTTAATAAAAGGGCTTAAAAATGAAAGTGCATTTTTCTAATGCATAGAGTAACTTTCCATGAGTTGGTCACCTGTTTCAGTAGCCAACTTAAAGTCCCTGTCTGAGCACCCGTATTGTCTGTACCAGTGGACGTAAGCTCCACAGGTCAGCATTGCTCGGCTTTTCTTCAAAACATGGTCAACGTAAACAGAGACAACGGATGAATTACACAGCAAAGACATTGCCTTTCTCTCCCCAAAGCTTGCCTCGGTACTTTGCAGCACTGAGTACCGAGAAGGATCTTCTAATGAAAAGCTGAAGTATTTCTTGCACTTTAGTCTCAAATTTGCTTCTGTGATGTTTTCAAATTCGGCCATGTTACTCTTGGTGCTTCTCACCATGACAACCACGCTGGTGGTTAGCCTCTTCTTTGCATCCAAAGATGGAGGGTTCATACTTGAAGAGTACACCATTCTAGCGACAGTCTTGTCCCAGGTGGTCTTGACCGATGGGGAATTTGAACCATATAGCGGTGTTAGGAACTTCATACAAGGATTGGGACATCCTGAAGTGACGAGGTCCCATGTTATGTCCTGAAATTCCACACTATAGTATACAGAGTTGATGGTGCATGTAAGGACTGCTGTGAAACTAAGATTAAGGTATACGTATCTTATTGGTACTGCTTCTTTGGGACACCATCACTCTGTCCATTTGAAATCCCACACAAGGTGACACATACACTTACGCCTCTCCCCCACAAAAACATGGACATCTGCTTCATGTACAGGGATGTTTACTGTTGCCCCTATGATGTCCTCATTATGGAGGTTTACTGTACGCACACAATGAACACAAAGTAATTTTCTTAAATCGTGAGATTTTGCAACATGACAGCGGAGTACATACAAAAGAGTTAGTTTGAGCATGCTTGTCTAGTACCTATGGTTTGAGCTACACCAAGGAAATGAGAACACACACACATACACACACACACACACACACACACACACACACACACACACACACACACACACACACTAGTACATAACACACACACAGACACACACACACACACACACACACACACACACTAGTACATAACACACACATGTACCTTTTACCAGAAGTATAAACAGGCATCAATGCATTAGCCATACAACCTCCAATGTAGGAGTTCATATCATCCAGAGAGCAACAGGGGGACCTTGCAGGGGCAGCTTTCTGGGATCCTTTCATGATTTCTTCCATCACAGAGTCATTATTGAACAAGACAACGCCGTCTGCAAACTGCTGAAGGTGGGACAGTGTCAGGAGGGAGTTGTAGTGCTGGAGAGGGGATTCCCCTTGAGAGTGCGGGGCTACTGCAATACACAAAATGGCTGACCGTGGATGTTCAGTGCGAATTTCCTCAACAAACCTTGAACCCATTCCTGGATAACAATTGTTAAAAAGAAAATGTTTCTGAAGAACAGAAAAGTTCAGAATCAAAATGGCGGTCTGTTTCTTCACGTTATCCCTACATATGAACCTCTACCGTTGTTCATGATTATATGTACATACATATACAACAAGACCCATGGCCCAATGTACAGTAGTAGTGTCTCAAGTATGGAGATGTTCACTATTCAGAGATTGCTCACACATGTAACCATGAATTCATACACACACAGTATGTACACGCCGGGATGGAATAATACTATCTGAGCCATAATTCTGGGAGCTTGTTACACGAGATCTTACATCACTGTATGCCTGGCTAGCTTCTACAACTTAGTTGTTGCTGTACGGTGAAGCCTGTCTGCAACTTGACACTTCAATAATCCAACATTCTCTCTAATCTGACCATCTTGTGACGTACAGTCACCATACCATGGTATGCTAAGAGTTACTTGATAATCCGACAACCTTTGTAATCTAAAACATTGCTTTTTGCCCACAGAGTGTCAGATCTATGTAGAGTTTCCACAGTACCTGGAGAGGAAGGGCATTCTCCCCCCAATATTAATATTTAATTCACATGATGGTTACCTGGTCCCCACTTCCATTTCCTGCAAAACACCTCATTGCATGTTTTTTCTTGCTGAAAGAACCCCTGACTACTGCCCATCATTACTAACTCTAGTATACAATACACAGTACCAGTGGGATTTCTAGAATCTCAGATAAGAAGTACAAATTTTCCATGCCCATTCACAGTAATACTACAAGCGGCATGGTCACCCCATGCGTAGATAAGGGAATGAAAGCAATGGAAATTCTGTAATACAAATCGTGCAGTTGGCACTAAATGGAGTAAACTGGTAGTAAGACAAGAACTTCATAAAGCACAGATAAGATGAGTCCCTTGAGGCACACTACTGGCCTAGTCATACTGTAAATGTGGGTGATGGTGTCCAAATCAGTACCAACATGTGCACCTCAGGTGCAGATATGCGTAAGAACCCACAGCAACAAACTACACCACTTATCCTGCTGTTTGTCAAGTGAAAAGTCATAATGTACTGCACAAGCCATTCAATACAAAGAAAACAATAAGACATATATATATATATATATTTAAATTTAATAAAAAAAAAATTGAAACAGATAACACACATAGAACTAAAACAACACAATACGCCTACACCTAGAAAGTAACAGTCAAATAGAACAACAGGCTAGTATAGAATAAGTGTTAAATCTTTGCACACATACACTGATTCTCTGACAAATTTTGAGATAGGAATATATATATATATATATATATACATCTTGGACCATAGGCATTAGAATGGCAAAGGTTGAGCATAGATACTGGGGTATAGAGTATCTATGGGTTGAGAGACGAATACATTGGAACCTCTTATAACAAACTCCCCTAATAGTGAAAACCTCTCTATAGCAGACTGCTTTGTGGGACCAGATAGATTGCTGTGCATGTAAAATAATCTCTGAATAGTGGAAACTTCTGTACAATAAACTGTTTTTCAGGTCCCAAAGTGTCCAATATAGAGAGGTTCCACTGTATGTGCAAAGGTAGTTCAGCTGTCCCTGACTAAGCTGGGAGAAATGGCACCTTTGTTGGCCAAAGCTATCGTTTGAGCAGTTTTGGCCTACAAATAGAGCAGTGTTCGTCCGAATGAGTGTACCTTGTGTATGGCTAGTATGGAGTAGCCGACCCAATTCTCGCTCGGCCATTTTCGGGGACTGACGTCACTGGTCAAGTGAGAATTGGGTCTGGTGTGGTCACGCACCACGAGTGGTGTCACAGTAGGCGTAGCTATCTTGAGCAAGTGCAAACAAAATAAAAACAAAACATCATTCCCGGAAATGGCCAAGCAAGAATTGGGTCGGCTACACCAGACTAGTGCATGGCTGCATTGAACAATGGCCTTATTTCCAAATATAGAAGGTTGAGTGTCTGCAGTCATGAATGCAATGCAGTCAATGTGGTACATCTGGTTTGAGTATCTGTGATCTGATGGAGCTGCGTGAGGTAGCACTTCAGATGCCACCCTGCATAGTACATGCAAAGCTGTGGGCTCATTGCTGATCTAAATGTACGTACATTCTCGAGTACATTCTAGTAATTTCAGGGTTCTGCCCAGGTAATCTTTGAAGGTAGTAATGAAGTTAATCAATTCACAGCTAACACATGTTTGAAGACCTCAAAACTCTCTAAACTTAATGCTCTTGGGATCAATAAAATGTTCATCTTTAATTGCAAAGGGTCTAGTTTAGAGTGGTTCTGTACACCTACGTACAATATAATGCTACCATAATACATTAAACGGGACTTGCAAATTGAAATCCAGTTTAGATGGGTTCCAGAAATTTCACTACCGGATACACGTTTCCTACCTGACCCCGTCCCGCCAGCAAGACTGTGAAACACAACAGTTCCAGTGAAGCGGTCGCTTCTTTCCAGTTCTTTGCGGTGGCGCTCCACGACAGCTTCTAAGAGCTCGTTGTTCCGCTGTCCTCCCTTTCTCCCGCCACTGTACCCGTAGGCCCAATTCCCACCCCGTCCGGTCTTATCAGTGATGACATTCTCTTCCCTTATAAAATGCCCTAAGTCACTACTTGAGCAAAACGTTCTAGCTGGTTTAGCTTCGCTGTCGAGCAAAATCAGCGGCAGTTTTCCAGAGTAAGTTAGAATAGAGGTTAGTCTTGCGCCATACTTTAAGTCCTTTTCGGCCTTAACAGCACTCTTTCTCTTGTATCCTTCCAGAATACCCAGAGCCTCCTTCCAAAACCAGTATCCAACTTGATTTCCACATTGACCAATTTGAACGAATACTGCGGACATTTTGCAGAATTCAAGATGGCGCCATTTTGCAGCTAACGCAATATAGCGACCAGAAACGCAAAGGACCTAAGGGCGAACAAGCCCAAGCAAATTAAAGCAGCAAGAATCATCAGAAATAATGCCAGGTTGTAGAGTCCCGAATGTCATGATTGATTAAGCGGAAGAGAAACTATTTGTGCGAATTGTGAGCTTCACGAGAGTAGAAGAAGTTCGCCAATGCTATTGTATGAGTAACTGTTTTAAACAAAAGAATGATTGATTCTGTCAGTACCGATCATGATGATTCTATCTTGCCAGTGGAGAACTTAGATGTTGTACAGACTCAACAAAACCCCGTTAATTTTGCATCGTTTCCCCGCACGCCTGTTAGGATTGAAAAGTATTTGAAACCGAAAGCAAGCAACTTTAACGCTTTCTATGGCTACACGACACCGGCTAGAACTAGTACTTGGCGGGAAAGAAAAGTGGCCAGGAAAAGCCTCTCTTCCACGCCTTACACTGAACGTTCATCCTATGAACAGCCCAAAGAGCAGGCATCTTTTACCGTACCACCCAGGCCAAGTACGAGCTCAGTAGTGCACGAAGGCGACCTCAGCGCCATCCCGCCTGGCGCAGTGCTAAGAAGAGGCGAATGTTCACCTGTTGTGCAGACGTCAACATTCCAGTTTGCAAACGTGACAACGGCGCTGGATTTTGACCAGACGCTACCAGAGGTGCACGTGAGCACGATTGATGGTGCCACAGACACTCCATCGACAGTTCGGACGCCAGATAGCTTGGAAGGGAACGAAACGTGTACAGCAACCAGTGGTATATATGTGTCCCCTAGGTTCTTCGACTCTTTGCCGGTTAAGCTGGAAGAGCTTCTGTCTAGCTCGGGAGACAGCAGTGAAGAAAACCCTGCCTCATTGCTGAGTAAGATTGGTCCGTCCTTGAGCAAACAGACATTGGGGGCTTTTTCTCTGAGACGATCAGAAGAAGGGTTGTCTGAGTTGGGAGAGGATGCAAAGCAGCTATGTCCTACCCTACCAACTGTCCAAGTGGAGATGTCTGGTTCATTTCCAGTGGATCCGATCGAGCCTGAAGATGTTCAGACTCTGAGGTGTGTGTGTGTGTGTGTGTGTGTGCGTGCGTGCGTGCATGCGTACGTACATACGTGCATGTGTGTATATTCATTTGTCTGTGTATGTATACATGCATACCTACATACATACATGTGGCTGTGAGGGATGTACTGACTGCATGCATACTCTGTTAGTTTCCACTGCATATGGTAGCCTCCTACAGGTCTCTGTGTACCGCACTTGTACGGGTGGTTTCATGTATACCTTCATTGCACACATTCTTCAAATCCTAATTTTTCACTACGTACTTTCCCAGAGCTGTAAAATGGCACCAGCGCAAGCTTCTGAGGAGGACCCTAGCCTTTTGGCATGGTGGTGTGTGCATAAAGAAGGATCAAGCTTTGCTATTTCGTCGAAACAGTCTCCTCAGAAAGGCCTTCCGAGGACTTGTTCTGCACACGGCCATTGTCAAGGAGATTAACAAAATGGCTGTTTGGAAGCACACCTGTCTGAAGACAAAGATATACCTTGATAAGGTGTGTGTGTGTGTGTGTGTGTGTGTGTGTGTGTGTGTGTGTGTGTATGTGTGTGTGTGTGTGTGTGTGTGTGTGTGTGTGTGTGTGTGTGTGTGTGTGTGTGTGTGTGTGCATATGTGTGTGTGTATGCGTGCGCGTGTGTGTGTGTTTGTGTGTGTGTGTGTGTGTGTGTGTGTGTGTGTGTGTGTGTGTGTGTGTGTGTGTGTGTATGAATCCAGTGGTTTCTTGTTTATCTAATCACATGTTCTTTCGGAAATAATGTCAGATAAACTGGATATTCGATGAATCAAGGGAATATCATGTACACGTTTTAAAGGAGGTTGATTACAGAGTACTGAACCTTAAGATCAGATCTGTGGTATCTGCGGTTTGACAAAGTACTTTGTAAGGCTCATTACTGTGAAATCCTCCATTCACAAAGCCTATGAAAGACGTTATTGTGGACTACACATGTACCCAGACTTTCTAGTTCCCAATGCCCGAGTCATGCAAAAGTGTTAATCTTTACAGCAAGTCCCCCACACTTCCCCCCCCTGCAGTGGAAGAGGGCTGTTTCTGCGGTACATCATGTACACCTGTTGAAATACTTTACTGCATGGAGGCATTCTCAACAGCTGAAGGCTTCTCTGAGGCAATTGGAGAATCATACGAAGCATTCTCTGCTTTTTAATGCTCTTCTTCTATGGAGGAAAAGGCTGCAGTTGTCGTTGAAGGAGACCGCAGTGAGACAGCTCTGGAATGGAAGAATTGTATCCAAGGTGTTTGGTGTTTGGAGGGTGAAGGCAGCTCGAAGAAGATCAGCACTTTATGGGGAGAGGGTGGCGGAGTTAAATCACCTCTTGATGCTGAAAAGGGATGCATTTCTTCACTGGAGGGGGCAGGCTGTCCCCGCCAAGACAGCCAGACTTCAGTATGAGAGGAAGTCCATCAGACGTGTATTCTACAACTGGCGTTTACTGGGAGCACGTTCAAGGTTTGCTAGCATGTACAGTGTGTGTTGATAAATACGTATGTATGTACTGTATGTATTATGTGTACACACATGTGTTAGTGTGCACTGTACGTATGTAAGGATACATGTGTAGATTATGTGTGTGTGTGTGTATGTGTGTGTGTGTGTGTGTGTGTGTGTGTGTGTACATTAGTACTATGGTTACATGCGGGGAGTTCCTTGTTGATTATTCATTGTGAATTGTTGCTTACGCTTTGACATACGCTCAACCATATCGACAACCTCATTACCTTTTGAGAGACTACTCTGAGTGGACTCGTGAAAGACCACCCTTCAACATGCAATGCCAATCTTTTTACACACAGTCTTTTCATGATTTAGGGTATCACATGTGTATATTTACATCTGTATTACATCACTGCATGTGAGTTTGTGTTCTGTCTACTGACAGGGAAGAATTGAGACAGTCAATGAAAAGTGCATGTGCACTGAGGGAGAGTGTGCTGATGAGGAAGGGTTACCGCAAGTGGCTCTTGAAGTTCCGTCTGAAGGTTTTTCGGAGAAGACATAGCTATGAACTCTGTCAAATGGCCTTTGAAGTGTGGAAAGAACGGACGAGGAGTTGTATGAGCCTAACTGTTACCAGTGTGTCTGTTTGTGAACAGGTTTGTGTGTGTGTGTGTGTGTGTGTGTGTGTGTGTGTGTGTGTGTGTGTGTGTGTGTGTGTGTGAGTGTGTGCGTGTGTGTGAGTGTGTGTGTGTGTGTGTGTGTGTGTGTGTGTGTGTGTGTGTGTGTGTGTGTGTGTGTGTGTGTGTGCATGCTTACCTGTGTTTGCATATATATGTACATACACATATACATACGTACATACAATAGACATACTGTTATGATACATATGTACATGCAGTATTTAGTGTAGATGCATATGTAAGTGTACATTAAAGCTTTCATATTAATATATTTTACTTGCAATATTAGCAACATACTGTGCATATGATTTTAATTCATCAGCCTCCAACCCAAATCCGAACATTGAATCATTTCTGAATCATTACTAACGCTTCAGTTGCATGCTGCAGCCTTCTTCAGAGTACATTGAACAATACTGAGAAACAGGATACAGGTGTTATCCTGAAACAGGATAACAGGTGTTATCCTGTTTCTCAGTATTGTTCAATGTACTCTGAAGAAGGCTGCAGCATGCAACTGAAGCGTTAGTAATGATTCAGAAATGATTCAATGTTCAGATTTGGGTTGGAGGCTAATGAATTATAATCATGTTTCCCAAAAGCCACCCGGGATTATCTCTTCAAGAATACTGTGTATATATATGTATGTATATGAAACATGCACAGATCTCATGATTGCTATACAGTGAAACTCGCTTATAATGAGTACCTGGTTTAGTACATACTCCTGGATAGTAAGTACTCCTCATTCTGTCCATGTGTATACCTCATGTACATAAACCAACCCTGATAGTAAGTACCTCTGATAATAAGTACTGATTTTGTGTCCCCTTTCAAGGTGCTTACTGGTTATAAAACAAGTTCCGCTGTGCTTGTGATGATTAAAATACATCATACATTATACTGTATATATATTTCACCAGATTAGCAAGCTCCATGAATTCAACACTGTCCTCTTGATTGAGGGTTGTCACTACACTTGTTTGCTGTTGTCTCTTATCTCAGGTTGCCATGGTGAAGTCCTTTGAGAAACTCTTTAATGCCAGTAGAGAAAGTGCCAGAAAGAGAAAAATGGCCGCCCTAGCTTACAGAAAGATCTTAATTCGAAGATGTATGGTTGCCTGGAGACAGTACATCTACCAGAGGATGCTGCGAGTGGCATGCGATCATTTTGTGGCTCAAAACAACAGAAAAACACTTCAAAGTGAGCCAAAACTTCAAATGAGAATCGCACTACAAAACTAGATATTGTTGTATATAAGTAGATAAATTCTTGACAATTGACAATTGACAAGGCCCAGTTTAGGTGTATCGTGTATGTACGTAGGTGGTGCTGTAATGTGGTGATTGGTCCCGTCGTAAGTCCCCCCCTGACCATGTTATCAATACTAAACCCTAGCCCAATCCTAACCCTAACGCCCCAACGGTCAAGTGTGTATTAGATACATACAGTAATATAAGTACCCACACTGGACTGCTTATAGGGGGACAAGGTTTGGCATGACAGGGCCATATATGGTATGTGTGTGGGCCCCGTGTACAACCTGTGGTAAAGGTTCAGTGGGTGTAGGGTGGACGGGTGTGAGTACGCTGCAACTCGATTAGCAGTGCACACTGTATTGGGTTTATCACATTTGTCCCTCTTATCAGAGGTTTCTTCATATCTGCATTGATTTGTGCAGAAGGGGCAGTTAATGCAGTAAATAGTCACCTGTCTACAGTGGCCCTTTCACTAGTACTGAACATGCCAATGTATAGACAAAACCTGTCTACAGTGGCCCTTTCACTAGTGCTGAACATGCCAATGTATAGGCAAAACCTGTCTACAGTGGCCCTTTCACTAGCTGAACATGCCAATGTATAGGCAAAACCTGTCTACAGTGGGCAAAACCTGTCTACAGTGGCCCTTTCGCTATTACTGAACATGCCAATGTATAGGCAAAACCTGTCTACAGTGGCCCTTTCACTATTACTGAACATGCCAATGTATAGGCAAAACCTGTCTACAGTGGCCCTTTCACTGTTGCTAAATATGCTAATGTACAGGCAAAACCTGTCTACAGTGGCCCTTTCACTAGTGCTGAACATGCCAATGTATAGGCAAAACCTGTCTACAGTGGCCCTTTCACTATTGCTGAACATGCCAATGTATAGGCAAAACCTGTATATGGGAAAACCTGTCTACAGTGGCCCTTTCACTATTGCTGAACATGCCAATGTATAGGCAAAACCTGTCTACAGTGGCCCTTTCACTATTACTGAACATGCCAATGTATAGGTAAAACCTGTCTACAGTGGCCCTTTCACAATTGCTGAACATACCAATGTATAGACAAAACCTGTATATGGGAAAACCTGTCTACAGTGGCCCTTTCACTATAGCTGAACATGCTACTTCTGTATTCAAAACCTGTCTACAGTGGCCCTTTCACTAGCTGAACATACCAATGTACATGGGGAAAACCTGTCTATAGTGGCCACTCCAACTGAGCAAAGCACATGCATTTGAAGAACCTGTTTACAGAGGCCACTCACAGCAGGCTCAACAAACCTTTTGCATAGTCTAGTGAACCATAGATATATAGTATCTTGTCCAGACAATCTCAGATCTCACTTTCACCACCTGCTCTATGTGTGTGGTCTTGTGTAGTTGCCTAACATTCCAGGGCCCTCCCAATTTAACATTGTGAAATTTCTCTGTGAAGAACAAACTTTAGCAGTCCCTGTAGACAGGTGGCCCTTATGAAAAGGTGTATTAGTGTCACTTAAGTGGCATGTCTGTCAGCCTACAGTGGCCTCTATGGGCAGGTGGTCCTTCTATACTGGTGTTTTTGTGAGAGCCTATGGTGTGTGTTGAGGTGTGTGTGTGTGTGTGTGTGTGTGTGTGTGTGTGTGTTTATGTGTGTGTGTGTGTGTGTGTGTGTGTGTGTGTGTTTATGTGTGTGTGTGTGTGTGTGTGTGTGTGTTTATATATGTGCGTGTGTGTATGTGTGTGTGTGTGTGTGTGTGTGTGTGTGTGTGTGTGTGTGTGTGTGTGTGTGTGTGTGTGTGTGTGTGTACATGCATGCGTACACATGTATGTGCGTATATACAAGTACATGTACAGAAGCTGGTTATAGTCATGTGATGCTTTCTCTTCCACGTCAGTGTCATTTGACCAGTGGACACTGGCAGTACAGCAGAGGATGTCCAGTTCAACCATCACCTCTTTCCTCTCCCGTTCAACGGATGTTGTCACTCTCAGAAGGGCATTTGCTGGGTGGGTTGCAGTGGTCAGGGGAAAAAGGGCTGTTACTCATGTCCAGGGCAAGATAGCAAAGTTGGAGATGCAAAGGTGTGTGTGTGTGTGTGTGTGTGTGTGTGTGTGTGTGTGTGTGTGTGTGTGTGTGTGTGTGTGTGTGTGTGCATGCGTGCATGCGTGCGTGCGTGTGTGTGTGTGTGTGTGTGTGTGTGTCTGTGTGTGTGTGTGTGTGTGTGTGTGTGTGTGTGTGTGTGTGTGTGTGTGTTGTCTGTGTACTTGCAATCTGTTTAGGGGATGATCATTATTAGTTTTGTGTTTAACACCTATGGTGTGTGGAACTTTGTTGGTTTTGTGTCTACAATGCGTTTCTGTGTTACATATGTGCAGGTTGTTCTTCTTGTGGAGGAGGCATTTTGACATTAGACAGAATTTGCATCATTTGATGCAAATAAGAGAACAATCAATTTTGATACTTTTCTTTGGGAACTGGAGGAGGTTGGCTCAGGAGAGGGCATCTCTTGGCAGAGCTGAGAAGTATCATCAGCAGCTAAACGTGGAGAAGTGTTTCAGAGTCTGGCAAGGTATGTACATGCTGTATGTGTATGTATTCTGTGTGTGTGTGTGTGTTGTGTGTGTGTGTGTGTGTGTGTATGTGTGTGTGTGTGTGTGTGTGTGTGTGTGTGTGCGCGCGCGCACGCGTGCACACACATGTGTGCGTCCATGCATGTGTGTGTGTTTAGATGGTCATGCTTGTGTGTGTGTGTGTGTGTGTGTGTGTGTGTGTGTGTGCGCACATGCTCCTGTACATACACATGTACATGTGTGTATACTAGTATGGACTTGGGGACATGCATGACTCAGAATGGTTGGCAGACTGGTGAGGCTCTGCTTGTACAGAGGCATTATTGCAGATTAGTCTAGCCGCTAGCCCTGTACTTTTCCACCTGCACTTTTTCTCGCAGAGGGGCGGGAGGAAAAGTACAGGGCTAGCAGCTAGACTAATTTGCAGATATGTATGTAGTACGATTCATGAGTGCAAAACAGTACACATTGCTGCAAGAATGCCTACTGTAAAACAGGTACTGTATAGTGACCGGTTCTCTCACCATATACACTGTATGTTTGATTCATGCATGTACATACAGTACAGTGAGTTCTTGTTAATCCGCCAAACCCTTTTATCTGTCATCAATTTTGTGCATGAATTGATTGAAAAGGCTGCACATTGATTAGGATAATCTGCCAAACTCATTAACCCACCCAATTTTTTCAAAATGAGTCGTGGCAGATTGACAAGAATTCACTATACAGTGGAACCTCTGTAATCCAACACCTCTATAATCCGACATTCTCTCTAAGCTGTCCATCTCATGAGATACAGCCACTGTATGTTAAGTATACTAAGAGTCACTCTGTAATCTGACAACCTCTGTAATCTGACAACCTCTGTGATTTGACGCAGTTTTGCTGCCCACAGAGTGTGTGATTATAGAGGATCCACTGTATCTGCTGATAGTGAACGCTATGTGGTGTGTGGTGCATCAGTGGGTGTGTCAGTGGGCGTGTCAGTAGGTGCATCAGTGGGTGTGTCAGTAGGTGCATCAGTGGGTGTGTCAGTGGGCGTGTCAGTAGGTGCATCAGTGGGTGTGTCAGTGGGCGTGTCAGTAGGTGCATCAGTGGGTGTGTCAGTAGGTGCATCAGTGGGTGTGTCAGTGGGTGCATCAGTGGGTGTGTCAGTGGGCATGTCAGTAGGTGCATCAGTGGGCGTGTCAGTGGGTGTGTCAGTGGGCGTGTCAGTGGGTGTGTCAGTGGTTGAGTGTTTACGAGATTTCTCTGTCTGCATTTCAGTGGAGTACTCCAAGTCAGTTGCTGCCAGCAGGTGTAAGCGCTCCCGTGACCTGAAGCTCCTTCGACACTGTCTATTTGCTTGGAGAAGACAGGTTGAACAGGAGAGAAGGCTAGGTGTGTTGAACACACATGTGGTTCAAAGGCAGCAAGAGCAACTGAAAAATATAGTGATGTGTACTTGGAGACAAAAGACTTTTGTTTTAAGAAATTTGAGGTGTGTGTGTGTGTGTGTGTGTGTGTGTGTGTGTATGTATGTATGTTGCGTGTGTGTACGTATGTTGAGCACGCGCGTGTGTGTATGTATGTTGCGTATGTGTGTTTGTGTATGTGCGTGTGTGTGTGTGCGTGTTTGTGTGTGTGTGTGTGTGTGTGTGTGTGTGTGTGTGTGTGCACGCACATGCGGGCCTGTGTGTGTAAAACCCCATTCCAATTATATCTGTGTATTTTTATACGTTTTCTTTTTTCATCCTTCATATAGAAGTTGCCAACACAAGCAAAATAGGCGAATACTACAGCAGTGCTTCACAGCATGGCAGGAAACTACTTCTTCTTCTCTTCTTCACTTGCAAAACTTGTTCCTGTCACGATTGCAACAAGCTGTGCAGTTGGAGGGGGCTCGTTTTCCAATGTTGCCTAACAGCCACAATGTCGGGCAGTCTCCTAGCAATGCTGAACTCGTACGCAATAGTGAAGTAATCACATCGACACCTCGTACCAGTGAGCAGTACAGCATAGGATCTTCGGTGACATTGCAGTCTGTTGAGTTGGTGAAGAGAAACCTGTTCAACAGTTCACCATCAGCTCCCCCTCTGCAGCCGGGTGCATACAGAGGTGTGGCTCCTACGGGTGACCAGGAGTTGGCTCATCCTCTGTCTACTAGAACGCAGGCAAGCACTACACTTTCGTCAGTTGGGTACAGAGCGCATGGTGTACATTCCCCTGGGGGACATCTGGGCGCTCCTGGTGTCATTTACCCCGGGGGACAACTGAGAATGCATGATGTAAAATCCCCCGGGGGACAGCTAAGAATACTTGAGGAGAGTCCTTCGAAATCTGAGGAAGGCAGAGGTCAGCTTTCAGGACAATCTGACAATGTCCCAAGTGTGGTTGTGGGATACGACAAACCACACAGTACACACAGGGTGGAAAGTGACTTCAGGGGACTTTCCCCAGTACGGCCATTTTTAAGTGATTCTTTTAAGCTTGGTGCTAGCTCCAGTATTAGGGAAGATGTTTCTTCTGTCTCTCGTGATGTTAGCTTCATATCTGTGTCCTTCTGTGAATGTGTGAGTGAAGAAATCAGAGCAGAATTGCTGGATCTTGACCTTGAAGTGACTGAAGGAGACATATCAGACGGAGAGCTGGTCAGCGATTCAGAGGACGCCGCATTGATTTGGACAGATCAGTCACTTTCAAAGGGAGAAAACCTTGAAACAGTCACAAATGTCGACCTGGTTCACTCTCAAGCATCTCCTGTTGCTAACCAACCTCTGCTACAAACACAAGTTGCTAGGAAGCTGATTCGTGTGGTTCAAATGTGGAGGCAGCATCCATGCAGTAAGGTCCTCTACCATTGGCACAGGTATACTGTGTGGTACAGGAGATTGCGTCGTGCGTACAAATCCGTCGTCCGCTCTCGCATGAGACGAGTTTGCAGAGAGTGTCTGGCAGCGTGGATTGATTGGCATCGTAGCTCTGCCTCAAGGTATCGGGACCTGCAGATGATGGTGAAGTATTCAGAGCAGAGAAGAGCAACTTTCATCCTGGAACACTGGAGGGAGAGGGTGGAGCAGGTAAGGAGAACTACTGCTGTTCGAATCCAACAGGCTGAAGATCATCACCATGTGACCATATTGAAAAGAATGGTTGAAAAATGGAAGATTTCCTTCGAAATGGAGAGTTCTTTACGAAAGGCAGTACAGATCAGTAATAGGCAAAGAGTTGCTTCTGTATTCCATATTTGGAAGGAGTCTGCAGCATCAAATCCAGAGGCAGGACGGAAAGCTATGGAGGTCTGTTCCAGGTCTCTGACATTGCAGGCCTTTGCTCTTTGGAAGGAGCGTTTCTTCTTCGTCCAAGCAAGGAAAATGTCATCTGTCGAGTTTCAGACAACAAGAGAACTTTTGACCATGTCCAGGTGTTTCCAAATTTGGAGGGAGAGATGCAGACATGAGTGCGCCCGACAGAGTGAGCTCATTCCCGTGTCAGATCGTTTCACCTCTGTTTATCTCCTTTCGAATGCATTTCACAAATGGAGGAACTCATTTGCCTTCCAATTGGGCTGCACTAAAACAGCAGAAACCAAGGGAAATTGTGTGCTCGTGAGGAGAACGTTTATGAAGTGGAAACTGATGCATTTAAGTAGAAGTTGTGAATTTGCATCTGCTGTTCATTACCATCAGCAGAAGGTGGTCCTTGTTGTGTTTCAGACCTGGAGGAGACGATGCTGTGACATTTCAGAAAGAAATACCCGGAACTACCTCACAGCGTTGAAGATGAACACAACATCTGCGACAAAGGCAGCCTTTGGGAAATGGAGGAGATGTCTTGTGTCGAAGGAGACACACAAGACACAGCTGTTGGGCCTTTTGGAGAATAAATGGCTGATTTATCAATGTAACAAAGTCTTTAGCTCTTGGAAGTTGCAGGTTTGTCATTTGGGCACTTTTGATGGTTGTATAGTGGCCACTTGTGGCAGGCACACGCACATACATACTGTATGTACACTGTATAGTACTTGTGGGGATTGTAGTAGTACTGGACCCTAGTGGGGGTTTCACTGTGTAGGGTGGCTTCACATGGAGCACACACTATCCACACACACACACGCACACACACACACAAACACACAGACACAGACACAGACACATGCACAGACACACACACACACACACACACACACACACACACACACACACACACACACACACACACAAACACACAGACACATACACAGACACACACACACACACACACACACACAACTACTCCCCCGGCAATTCCTTTTTATATACTCGATCTACGTTTGGTGTCATATATCTTATCTATGCAGTATGATCTGAGGTTGTTAGCGAGAAAGCACTCTAGAGTCTCTGAAACGGTATTGATTCTGAAATACTGGAAGAAGTGGAAGCAGTTAGTACAGGATGGCAAGGCAGCTCGTGTGAAGGTTAGTTCACACATGCACACACACACACACACACACACACACACACACACACACACACACACACACACACACACACACACACACACACACACACACACACACACACACACACACACACATCATTCCACATATACAGTTTACAGTACAGTATGGTTTTAGATGGAATATAGGTAACTATAGGTGGAATAATGGATTCATGTACTGTACATTCATTTTTTTCAGTTTGGCAATCTTCTGTTGCTAAGAACATGGAGAAAGTGGCGACTTGCCTTTGTCCAGGAAGTCAAAATTAGGGAATTTGCTGAGAAAGAAACCAATGATTTGATGCTAAAGGTGTGTGTGTGCATGCGTGCGTGTGTGTGTGTGCGTGTGTGTGTGTGTGTGTGTGTGTGTGTGTGTGTGTGTAATAATGTGCATGCATAATACGTATACAGTACATGTGTACATGCAGTACGTCTATATAAACTCAATAACTTGTACACTTCACATACACTGCAGTGGCTCTTGTGAGGATTAGATTGTGTTTGAAGGCAAATAGTTGTTGATTACGTTTTGTGTACAATATTAATATATTATGTAGGTATTTGTAGCCTGGAGGCTCGCGTCAGCATTAAAGGAGACATCACCAAGACAAGAGGAGATGTCATCAAGACAAGGGGAGTCGTCGTCAAAACAAGGGGAGTCGTCGTCAAGACAAGCGGAGATGTTGTCACAGCAGTTGGAGGTAACGCTGTCAACCTATGAATCACTTGATCCACACCCACAAGAGAATTTACTGCACACATTCCGTATATGGAAGTGGAGAACTAAGCTACTAGCTCTTCAAAGACTGACGTGTTAACTGTTATTTTTGAAGTGTTGCTGTAATTATATGGAGATATATTTTATTATAATTACATTATGATTATATACATATTACACAACAATAAATCTCTCATGCACCATGCAATATAGTAATTATTATTATATATAGGATCGATCGAGTAAAAATCAACAATAATTAATTTTAATATCAATATAATTATATAGACAATTATAATATACAATAGTATTAATGAATGCATGTTATAAGCAGCAATTATAATTAATTTATAAGCATTTGATCATGCAGCTGCAGCTAGATCATGCAAGACAAATGTGCCATGCATTTGTTTTAGTATCTATATGTGTGTATTATATATAACCAGTTGTGCACAAACCTCGACCCTCTATATAAACTGGATGTACGTGTTTTCAAGTCCTGCTCTCTACATTTGCTGTACATATGAACCTCTCAAATTAATCCAGAACCTCTCTGAACTGAACCTTTTCTTTGGTCCCGAGGGTGTTCGGTTAGGGAGGCTACATGGTACATGCTCCTTTATTGCATAAGCTACAACAGTGCGCGTGGTTCACGAGGTTCATGCACGCACTGTTGTAGTTCATGCAATAAAGGAGCGTGTCCCGTGTAGCCTCTCTAACCGAACACCCTTCGGACGGAAGAAAAGGTTCAGGTGAGAGAGGTTTCCGGATTAGAGAGGTTCATATGTACAGCAAATGTAGAGAGCAGGACTTGAAAACACATCCAGTTTAGAGAGGGGTCGAGATTGAACAGGGTTCAGTTTAGAGAGGGTTTGAGATTGCAGAGGGTACAGTTTAGAGAGGGTTCGACGTTGCAGAGGGTTCCACTGTATATGCAAAGCTGCCAACATTCTGTCCTTGTGTGATTTTGCAGGACAGTCCCAGAAAATGCCTCTGTGTCCTGCTGTCCCCAAAATTACTACTGCTGTCCTGCAAATCACTTGAGGCAAAGAAGGGATATTTTCTTGCTTAAAATTCACTTTCCGAGGAATTTTAGTGTCAATTCAGTTGTAAATATTTGCCGTTTTCTAATCAATAACAAACGCTCTATTAACACAAGGCTTACTTTTGAACAATGAACAACAAAAGTCCTGCTAAAACAGTGAATGTCCTGTAAACTGTTCTATTCTGTCCCACAAAATCATTGACGGGTTGGCAACTATGTCGATGCAACATGCTTCAAAGGCGCATGTGGTAACCATCAATACAAAACATAAAAAATAACCAATCACATGTTTCATGTGTGCAAGTACATGCACACGAGCTGTCACAGTGGAAAACACAACAGACAAAGTGTACAACATGTAACGTAAAAGACGTAATGTCAAAATCTCACAATCAGAGAATCAATAGTCAGGTTTACAGCATTTAAGATGCTCTACATGTGATGCTGTCCCAAGTCTCAATCTCAACTCTCTGCAATTGTCTCAGTTGGTTCTTTCATTCGGTAGTACTTGCTCTGAGAGGGAAGACCAACACACCAGGATGATATCAGTAGCGCTTAATACAACATGACTATACCGAGATGCATTACACTATCTATCATAACGTATGCGCTCAAATTTTCATGGGAAGAAACTTTTGCAGTTTCATGGGTTGGAAGCCATACACGACAATTTTAGGCCCACAAAAATGAAAGTCAAGCTCTTGTGCAATGACCAAAATGGCTGTTAAATGAACATGGGGTGTTGAGAAGCACCCTAGTGCCTTCACTCTTTTCTCTAATGGCTTTCATCCACAAACAGATGAGGTTTACATAAATAAAAGGCTAAATGAAGGTAGGATTAAAGGGGGATTCGTGAGGAAAAAAACAAAAATGTGAAAATTGCCGATCTGCAAAAGTTTTCAGCTTGCAAAAATCTGAGCACATGTGGTATAAAATCTATGAAACACTCAACATTTGGCACTGTCTTCAAAACAAATACAAACACAATCTAATAAGCTTTCAACAGTGTATTACACATACAAATTAACAATTTATCTAAAGACAAATATAACATTAATTCATTGTTAAGCAGCAATTAAACAAACAGCCAATCATACCCGGAAACTAGCAAACAAACTAAATTCAGAGAAACTAATCGATACATGTACTGTGGCAAAATGATAATTATATTGTAACAAAGAGTACTATTATCTGAGCAATCACATAGCACAGGTATGGAGAATCTTACCACAACGGCTGAGGATGGTGTCCTCTGAGCACACATGCAGCAGGTAGCAACGACAACAATGGCAAGAAGAATTGCCAGGAGAAGAAAGCAGGCAGCTCCCAACCTGAAGAACAGACAACGAAAACAGTAAACACAATCACTCTCCTTACCTCAGTTACCTCAATGGTATCTAGTTACTGTATCCCTGGTAGCAGAATGCAGTCATGAAAACTAGAGCACAGCTTAGAATATGTATGTATATATCTTTGGGGTGGACTACTAAAACCCAGAAATCCAACCCACCTACTCCGTGTCAGCAAAACTCACCCTATCAATACTGCACTCTCCAGTGAGATGGGGGATTGGTTGACCATGTGGCTTGGCTGGGTAGTATTCCCTGATCCACAGAGGATCTCTGTGGGCCAGTTGAACTGATAGAAGCAGTCGTCCTGTAGTGGGTTCTGTACTATGAACAGTGGGGTACCCTAGGAGTGGGAGGTGGAGTAGGAGAGGTCAGGGTACGGGGAGCGAAGTACATGTATTATATAATTACATCATCAATTGGTAGAGAAAAGTACAAATGCAGGGGAGAGTCCCTCACCGATCCAGCCCCTTTCTTGCAAAAAAAGAAAATCTTTGTTCTCTTTGCAGAACTCTCACAAAATGGAGCATCGTAATCATCGTCTGTGTAGCTGAGTAGCATCCAACCTTTGCCTATGTGGTGTGGTTGGAAAGGCAGTATGTGTGTGCGCATGTACGTGTGTGTGTGTGTATGTGTGTGTGTGTGTGTGTGTGTGTGTGTGTGTGTGTGTGTGTGTGTGTGTGTGTGTGTGTGTGTGTGTGTGTGTAAAATGAGTGACAATTTACAGTAGGTGGGCATGTACTGTACTGTGTGTACATGTGTATATACACTCATGTCTGTGTGTATGTACGCAATCACACACACATGTGATGCAACCCTCCCAGCCCATCACTCCGGAAGCTGACAAAAGTTTTGATCAAGTGATTTTTAAATCAAAGTAACATCTGCAACAAAGACAACAACTGACAAGTTAAACCCCTTTGGATTTCGAGAATTTTGACTATGGAGCGTTGAGCCTGGACATGTGCTGAAAAGGGATAAGAAAGGTGCTACTGTGAATGCAGTGTTATGTGCAGTAGTACCGAGAAACCTGCTATTCAGGACACTTGAATATCTGGACACCTGTACTTATTGGACATTAGGTTATGGTCCCAAATTCTCATACACACATGAATGACATATTATTTTGGGCAACCCTTGAGATCAGGACACCTCTGGAATCAGGACACTTTACTGGATCCCAAGGTGTCCACACTACACAGGTACCACTGAACTATCACTCACTTCGTGTGTCTGTGACTTGGACATCTAAGTTCCCTCCCAGGCACTCAAAGGAGACATCACCGTTTGGCTGCGTTGTCTTCTGAAGAGCATAACAGCCGGACAAGGGAAGGCTCACGGGAGGAACACACACTCCTACAAAGTACTCAAACTTATACCCCCCCTTTGTCCAAGTGTAGTTGAGATTAACTCTGTAACACAAGTGAAACAAATAGAACAAGAAAAGTGTAACAAGCCAACAGCATTTAAGACAAATACAAAGACTCAGGAAAATGTGTAATGAAATGGTATTGCTTCAAGACAATGGGGTAAATGGAGACTGATTGCAAACAAGTAATTCAAGTTAAAACACGAGGGGGCTGCCATCCCACACGCACTCAGATCACTTGCAAAGCAGAGAGTACCGTAGAGCGGGAAATTTTGTGGCATGAATTTTTGGGAATTCAAGCAAAAAGTAATTTTTGTGAGTTTTATATTTGCGATGTGAAGATTATTAAAGTCACCTACTACAGATTCTTCTACATTATTTTTTCATTCCCATCAATTTTGAATCACGAGGAAATTCCCTACAAATCCTATGTACAGTGAAACCTCCATAATCCAACACTCCATGGGTCTGAAATTAGATGTCAGATTACAGAGGTTGTCGGATTATCCAGTGCTTCTTAGTACAGTCAAACATGGTGAGTGTATCTCATAACGTGGTCGGATTAGAGAGAATGTTAGATTACAGAGGTTTCACTGTATTGCCAGTACACAGGGAAATGAGGGTTAATTTGAATTAAGCAAAAATTTGAATTAAGTGGACTTGAACTATGTGGTCTACACTGTATCATTGATCTTAGGAGCAGCTCACAAAAGTGCAGTTTGGATAACAGAGCAAAACACATCAACTTTCATTGTAACTCACGCTTGTGCAAAGAGCTTCAGCAGTCCTGCTTTGGCTAGCACCGACTCACTCCCGCTCCATCCTGTACAGGCATCCCTTTGAATGGGGTAGGGACCACTGGTGTTGGAGTACAGTGATGCATTGTTATAAATCAGAGCACCTGGTCCATTCGTGACAACGCGGAAGTTCTGAAAACAAGGCAAACAAAGAAATAGTGCAGCGCAAGGAGTAGGTGTACACTGTACATACAGCAATAATAGGATATTCCTCTGATAAAATTCAAGAAAATGGCAAAGTCCAACCTCACGTGATATCACTACAGGTATCCATTGCAACATTTTGTTGCATTTTTCTGTCCGCACCAAGCAATGGACACTACTACTCTAGTGTAGGTCACCGAACAGAGAATTCATGGCAAGGCTTATGGCAACGCAGTGAAACATGTCTGTTTAGACCACTCAAGTGCCCAGAATTATTGGTCTCTGTAGACAGATGGCTACATGCAATAGAGGTGGATAGGTGTCATTGAGGTGGCCCACGGGTCAGCCAGCTTACCGTGGTCCTTAGAAACGTGTACTAGTGTCACTGTCAGCCTACCGCAGCCTTCATACTGTGTACAGTACACGAGCAGGTTCTCAGGTGACCTTTGTGACAGGTTTGCTATACAGTGGAACCTCTCCACTAAGGACACCTTGTGAGGTGAAAAGGATGCACTACACAGAAGAACCCCTTCACTAAGGACACCTTGTGAGGTGGATAAGGTGTGTTACACAGAGGTTCAGGCAATTCAAAGGTTGTGTATTTGGACAACAATCCATCTGCACTTATGACAAAGCCATAACAGTAGAACCTCATTAAAAAGAACACTTATGTAGCACAAACCAGTTTCCAAGCCCTGTTTGCTTGCTGTAGTACTATGTAAAATGTCATGCACAGAAGTGTCATATCCTGAAAAGAATTTCAGAATCTAATTATAAGAACAAATTTGTATATACATACATGTAGGTCCCTAAATTTTGTCTTATTGAGGTTCGACTGCAAAAAGAGCCAAGTTCTGGCTATTCAGGGAGTTTCTCAATAGCCATACACAAACGTACAAAGGTTTTGGTTGGTTCTTCATCTATCACAAGTAACTCGGGACTCTTAACTGTCTTGTCATAGACGAACTCCACTTTACTGATCCTGTCTCCATATCCCAAGGTGTATGTGGCCATGAGGGAGACAGACTTGGTGACTGGGTCGTAGTTGTTGACAGTGTATTTGACAGATTCCAGACTTCCAATGCCCACTGCGAGATCTGGGAATGATGGAGTCCACTGACAGAGCTGCAATACAGGAAAAAGGTAAAAGAAATTCAAGTTGGAGGTATCCCAATAATACACACAGCAGGGAAATACCATATGCCAGTAAGTTTTACTGAACAGACAAACTCCAGTACATGCAATTGCAAAATAATAATTAAAACATAAATAAAAGTTAAACCTCTGCCGTCCGACATTCTGTCTAATCTGACCATCTTATGAGGTACATTCACCATAGTAAGGATGCTAATAGTCACTCCGTAATCCAACAACCTCCTAATCAGACACTTCTTTCAAGTCCCACTGAGTGTCAGATTAGAGGTGCTTCACTGTACAACAGGTGAAGACAAATGGTCCCTCCACCACCGACAAGCTCACTGTCATTACGTAAGTTGATGTGGCTGTTATCCAAACTGCACTTTTGTGTGCATTACATATCTCTGGACACTCTCCCTCTCTCACCTTCTATAGATAAATTTTTTAATGACAGAACTTACTCCACAAGTTCCTGATTCACACGGATAGTGACAATTCAGTCCTTTGCAGGGATTGTAGGAGTAGTACTTAATGTGGGCACTTTAGAGAGAGAATTAACCACTGATTACGAATAGGAAGCGAAGGGATTTAGAACAAGAAAGACGCTCACCCGACTACATTATCCATGCTAGCACTGAGACTTCCATTCACAAATAAAGGAGAAATGTCGATAATTCCAGTAGGTCCGTCACTCAGATAACACATACATGGATGTTTGCTACTAAACGTAGTACATTTGACTCCATTCGAGAGCCGAAAGGATGCCAGAGACAGGAGTAGAAGAAGTGGAGCTCCAAACATCCTCGAAAGTGTATCGAGGAATGACGCAAACTTCTCCTACATCACGTGATGCTTGGTTTACGAAGAAGTAAAAAGAATGATAAATTGTCTTCGATCGTTCGTTCACGGCTTCTTTTCTTGCCCTTATCTTTGTTAGCTGTTAGATTTTCGTTGGGTGTAAAGTCAGATTGTACTCTTCGGACGAGTACAATCCGTGTCGGAGTGTTCTGTTCCCCATTTTCAAGTACGATCCCTTGGACAGCAGCCATCCGCGAGTCGAACTGCATGTCCTGTAGAGTGGCATATCGATATAACTAGCACGTAGACTAATCCTGAAGCTGGGTAATTTGGCACACTGGGGTAATTGTTGTCTCCCATTGCGTGGAGATAACACTGATAAGAAATAATGTGTGTGGACTGTGGTTGACACTGCTTTTGACCCACTGTCCCAAATATTACTCTGCCATTTGAAATAACTAAGTGGTTATTTCAAATGGCACTGAGTAATATTCGAGAAAGTGACCATCAATACAAAACATAAATTTAAAATCATGTTTCATGTGTGCAAGTACATGCACACGAGCTGTCACAGTGGAAAACAATAGACAAAGTGTACAACATGTAACGTAAAAGACGTAATGTCAAAATCTCACAATCAGAGAATCAATAGTCAGATTTACAGCATTTAAGATGCTCTGCATGTGATGCTGTCCCAAGTCTCAATCTCAACTCTCTGTAATTGTCTCTCATGGTTCACTCATTCTGTAGTACTTGCTCTGAGAGGGAAGACCAACACACCAGGATGCTATCAGTAGCGCTTCATATAACATGTCTATAATGAGATGCATTACACAATCTGTCATAATGTATGCGCTCAAAATTTCTCGGAAAGAAACTTTCACAGTTTCATGAATTGGAAGCCATACACGGCAATTTTAAGCCCACAAAGATGTCGGTTAAGCTCTTGTGCAATGACTAAAATGGCCATCAAATGAACATGGGGTGTTGAGAAACACTGTAGTGCCTTCACTCTAATCTCTAATGGCTTTCATCCACAAACAGATGAAGTTTATAAATAAAAGGCTAAATAAAGGTGGGATTAAAGGGGGATTTGTGAAAACAAAAAGCACAAAAATTGTGAAAATTGCCAATCTGCAAAAGTTTTCATCCTGCGTAAATCTGAGCACATGTGGTATAAAATCTATGAAACACTCAACATTTGGCACTGTCTTCAAAACAAATGCAAACACAATCCAATAAACTTTTCAACAGCATATTACATATACAAATTAAAAAAAATGAATGTAATCTATTGCTAAGCAGCAATTAAACAAGCAACTGATCATACTCAGAAACTAGCAAACAAACTAATTTCAGAGAAATTAGTTGACATATACGTATGTACAGTGGCCAAAAGATAATACATTATAACAGAGAGTACCACTATCTGAGCAATCACATAGCACAGACATGGAGAATCTTACCACAACAGCTGAGGATGGTATCCTCCGAGCACACATGCAGCAGGTAGCAACGACAACAATGGCAAGAAGAATTGCCAAAAGAAGAAAGCAGGCAGCTCCCAACCTGAAGAACAGACAACAAACAGAGTAAACACAATCACTCTCCTTACCTCAGTTACCTCAATGGTATCTCGTTACATCCCTGGTAACAGAATGCAGTCATGAAAACTAGAGCACAGCTTACAATATGTATGTACGTATCTTTGGGGTGGACTACTAAAACCCAGAAATCCAACCCACCTACTCCGTGTCAGCAAAACTCACCCTATCAACACTGCACTCTCCAGTGAGATGGGGGATTGGTTGACCGTGTGGCTTGGCTGGGTAGTATTCCCTGATCCACAGAGGATCTCTGTGGGCCAGTTGAACTGATAGAAGCAGTCGTCCTGCAGTGGGTTCTGTACTATGAACAGTGGGGTACCCTGGGAGTGGGAGGTGTGGTGGGAGAGATCAGGGTATGAGCAACAAAGTACATACGTACATTACATCATCAATTGGTAGAGAAAAATGTACGTAAATGCAGGGGAGAGTCCCTTACTGGTCCAGCCCCTTTCTTGCAAAAGAAGAAAATCTTTGTTCTCTTGGCAGAACTGTCACAGAATGGAGCATCGTAATCATCGTCTGTGTAGCTGAGTAGCATCCAACCTTTACCTATGAGGTGTGATTGGAAAGGCAGTGTGTGTGTGTGTGTGCATGTGTGTGTGTGTGTGTGTGTGTGTGTGTGTGTGTGTGTGTGTGTGTGTGTGTGTGTGTGTGTGTGTGTGTGCGCGCGTGCATGTGTGTGTGTGTGTGTGTGTGTGTGTGTGTGTGTGTGTGTGTGTGTGTGTGTGTGCGCGCGTGCATGTGTGTGTGTGTGTGTGTGTGTGTGTGTGTGTGTGTGTGTGTGCGTGTGTGTGTGTGTGTGTGTGTGTGTGCGTACATGCATGCATGCGTGTGTGTGTGTAAAATGAGTGACAATTTAGGTGGGCATGTATGTACATGTGTATACAGACTCATGTCTGTGTGTATGTACGCAATCACACACACATGTGATGCAACCCCTCCAAGCCCATCACTCCGGAAGCTGACAAAAGTTTTGATCAAGTGATTTTTAAATCAAAGTAACATCTGCAACAAAGACAACAACTGACAAGTTAAACCCCTTTGGATTTCGAGGAGAAAGTGGTAGTACCGAAAAACCTGCTATTCAGGACACTTGAATATCTGGACACCTGTATAAACTGGACATTAAGTTATGGTCCCAATTCTCACACACGTGAATGACATATTGGGGCAACCCTAGAAAATCAGGACACCTCTGGAATCAGGACACTTTACTGGACCCCAAGGTGTCCACATTATACAGGTACCACTGAACTATCACTCACTTCGTGTGTCTGTGACTTGAACATCTACATTCCCTCCCAGGCACTCAAAGGAGACATCACCGTTCGGCTGCGTTGTCTTCTGAACAGCGTAACAGCCGGACAAGGGAAGGCTCACGGGAGGAACACACACTCCAACAAAGTACTCAAACTTATACTCGCCCTTTGTCCAAGTGTAGTTGAGATTAACCCTGCAACACAAGTGGAACAAAAAGAACAAGAAAAGCGTAACAAGCCAACAGCATTTGGTTCAAATACAAAGACACAAGGAAAATGTGCAATGAAATGGTATTGCTTCAAGACAAGGGGTAAATGTAGACTGATTGCAAACAGGTAATTCAAGTTAAAACTTGAGGGGATTACCATCCCACACGCACTCAGATCACTTGCAAAGCAGAGAGTGGGAAATTTTTGGGGCATAAATTTTGGGAATCCAAGTTTTATTTTTGCGATGTGAAGACTATTAAAGTCTCCTACTACGGATTCTTCTGCATTATGTTTAAATTCCCATCAATTTTGAATCACGAGGAAAGTCCCTACAAATCCTATGTAATGCATATATCTAGGGAACTGAGGGTTAATTTGAATTTAACGAAAATTTGAATTAAGTGGACTTGAACTATGTGGTCTACACTGTATCATTGATCTTAGGAGCAGCACACAAAAGTGCAGTTTGGATAACAGAGCAAAACACATCAACTTTCATCGTAACTCACGCTTGTGCAAAGAGCTTCAACAGTCCTGCTTTGGCTAGCGCCGACTCACTCCCGCTCCATCTCGTACAGGCATCCCTTTGAATGGGGTAGGGACCACTGGTGTTGGAGGGCAGTGATGCATTGCTGGAGATCAGAACACCCGGTCCATTCGTGACAACGCGGAAGTTCTGCACACACGTACAGCAAACAAAGAAATAGTGCAGCACGATGAGGTGTACAAACAACAATAATAAGATGCTTCTCAGATATATTCAAGAAAATTGCAAAGTCCAACCTCGTGTGATATCACTACAGGTATCCATTGCAACATTTTGTTGTATTTTCTGTCCGCACCAAGCAATGGACACTACTACTCTAGTGTAGGTCACCGAACAGAGAATTCATGGCAAGGCTTATGGCAAGGCAGTGAAACATGTCTGCTCAGACCACTCTAGTGCCAAGAAGTAGCGGTCTCTGTAGACAGATGGCTACATGCAATAGAGGTGGGTAGGTGTCATTGAGGTGGCCCACGGGTCAGCCGGCTTACAGTGGTTCTTAGAGAGGTGTATTGGTGTAACTGTCAGCCTACCACAGCCTTCATACTGTGTACAGTACATAAGCAGGTTCTCAGGTGACCTTTGTGACAGATTTGCTATACAGTGGAACCTCTCCACTAAGGACACCTTGTGAGGTGAAAAAGGTGCACTACACAGAAGAACCTCTCTACTAAGGACACCTTGTGAGGTGAAAAAGGTGCACTACACAGAAGAACCTCTCCACTAAGGACACCTTGTGAGGTGAAAAAGGTGTGTTACACAGAGGTTCCGGCAATTCAAAGGTTGTGCATTTGGATGACAATCCATCTGCACTTACGACAAAGCCACAACAGTAGAACCTTGTTAAAAAGAACACTTGTGTAGCACAAACCAGATTCAAAGCCCTGTTTGCTTGCTGTAGTACTACGTACAATGTCATGCACAGAAGTCCTGAAAAGAATTTCTGATTATAAGAAACAACTTCGTATATTCTGCACATATGTGCCTAAATTTCGTCTTACTGAGGTTCGACTGCAAAAAGAGCCAGGTTTTGGCTATTGGGGAGTTTGTTATTAGCCATACACAAACGTACATAGGTTTCAGATGGTTTTTCATTTATCACGAGAAACTCGGGATTTGTAGCTGTCTTGTCGTAGACGAACTCCACATTACTGATCCTGTTATCAACTCCCATGGTGTATGTGGCCAAGAGAGAGACAGACTTGGTGACTGGGTCGTAGTTGTTGACAGTGTATTTGACAGATTCCAGACTTCCAATGCCCAATCCGTTATCTGAGAGTGACTGAGTCCACTGACAGAGCTGCAATACAGGAAAAAGGTAAAAGAAATTCAAGTTGGAGGTATCCCAAGAATACACACAGCGGTGAAATACCATATGCCAGTAAATTTTACTAAACAGACGAACTCCAGTACAAGTGCAAAATAATAATTAAAACATGAAGTTAAACCTCTGCTGTTCACCATTCTGTCTAATCTGACCATCTTATGAGGTACATTCACCATAGTAAGGATGCTAACAGTCACTCCGTAATCCAACAACCTCCTAATCAGACACTTCCTTCAAGTCCTGTTGAGTGTCGGATTAGAGGTGCTTCACTGCAACAGTTAAAGACAAATGGTCTTCTCCACCGCCCCCGAAGGAGGTCAACAATGACGGACGACCTCGCAGTCATATGACTTTCTGCATAGATATGGGAACCATGGGGGCTAGAGCCCCCCCCCCCTCCCCAATATTTTATATTCTAGTCAATGTTTACCTGATCATATAATAAAGTTTCTATCCTGCACACAAACTGCACATGTAATTGAACGAGCCCCTCCAATTTACAAATCATTCCTGCGCCAATGTAAATTCTAATTTACACATTCATAACAGAAGAATTTACAGTTGAATCTCAGTACAACAAATCCCAGGGGCCACTAAAAATCCTTCACTATATCAGAATTTCACTATAACCAGTCAAACTTTCATAGTAGAACATTCACTGGCTGTGATGGTGTGACTGGCATGTGACTGGTCATGTGAGTATATTCACTATATGTATTAAACAGAAAATTCACTGGATTCTTTGTGACAAGTTTCCACTGTAGACACAGACAGAGTGGATGAGAGTTGTGCAGGACACAACCCAATCCTTTTGTCCACGGCTTTCTGCAATTTTCCAACAGTCTAAAGTGAAGACACAGAACCTGCACAGCACAAACTAACATGGAACAAACTTGTGAGCACTTGTAAGCTACACAAGTCTCCTGGGGCTGTTGGTATTGGCCAAGCAGAGGGATGTGAGTGCTTCTGCCTGAGTTGCACACAAGTTTGGACAGCTCACACGTTAAAGGTGAACGTACAGAGGAAACTCATTACCGTAAATCATGAAAAGATTGCGCATAGGTAATAATAGATTGTGATTTGGCGCTATTCACAATATTATAATGTACTTAAAACATTGCAAATTTGTAAATTCTACGATAAAAATGAACTAGAACTTGTACAATTGTGCCATGAAAACATTGCGCAAAGGAATTTCAACCTGAAATAGCACTATAGTTTTTTACTCACAATCTTTTCATGATTTAGGGTATAAAGAACACTAGCTCTTAAGGGAAATTTCTACATATAGCGAACAAAAGTAAATGTGTCCCAATTGGTGTTTACTATGAAAACTATGAAAGTGTAACTGGTTATAGTGAATTTCTGATGTAATGAAGAATTTTTAGTGACCCCTGGGGTTCGTTACAATTTTCAGTGTCCCCTGGAGTTCGTTACAATGGACCTCCACCGTATGTTCAAATCTAGTCCAGCATCCGCACAGCCGTACCTTGTGAATCACACAGCACAATGTACTACATATCTCTGGACACTCTCCCTCTCTCGCCCTCTATAGATCAAAGATAGAACTTACTCCACAAGTTCCTGATTCACACGGATAGCGACACTTCAGTCCTTTGCAGGGATTGTAGGAGTACTTAAAGTGGGCACTTTAGAGAGAGAATTAACCACTGGTTACCAATAGGAAACGAAGGGATTTAGAACAAGAGACTCACCCCGACCCGTCACGAGCACTTAGATATCCATTCACAAATAAAGGAGAAATGTCGATAATTCCAGTAACTCCATTGCTCAGATAACACATACATGGATGCAGGCTACTCAACGTAGTACATTTGACTCCATTCGAGAGCCGAAAGGGTGCCAGAGACAGGAGTAGAAGAAGTGGAGCTCCAAACATCCTCGAAAATTGTATCGAGGAATGACGCAATCTTTTCCTACATCACGTGATGCTTGTACGAAGAAGCAAAGATAATGGTCTTCATCATCATCATCATCATCATCATTTCATTAAAGTGGTCTTCGTATGGTCTGTTCGTTCACGGCTTCTTTTCTTGCCCTTATCTTTAATTGTTAGCTGTTATAAAGTTACATTTTCGTTGGGAGTGAAGTGTACTTAATTTGGAAGAGTATAATCCGTGTCGGTGCGTTCTGAGTGATGGATATCGCGGATACATAGTCTAGCCCTGTTCTAAGTGGTCTACGGTGACCGTCCTATACGTGAACAGCAGCCATCCGCTAGTCGGACTGTCCTGCATGCAGCTAGAGTGGCAAGCATATCGATATAACTAGCCCATACTCCTTGTTAGTAGGGTAAAGGCTGGGTAATTTGGCGCTCTGGGGTAATTCGGGACAGGGCCTTTACTTCTCCCTGCTATGGTTAAGCTGTCTAGCCATATACTTGCCATTGTCATTGCATGGAGATAACAATGAGAAATAATGTGTGGATTGTGGTTGACACTGCTTTTGACCCACTGTCCCGAATTACCCTGCCATTCGAACCATACCGCACTTTGCAGTAAAAATATTTGCCATTTTCCGATCAATAATGAAACACTCTATTAACACAAGGCTTACTTTTGAACAATGAACAACAAGTGTCCTGCAAAGACAGTGAATGTCCTGTAAACAGTCGTATTCTGTCCCATGTCAAATCATTGACGGGGGGTTGGCAACTATGTCGATGTAACATGCTTCAAAGGCGCATGTGGTAACCATCAATACAAAACATAAAAAATAACCAATCACATGTTTCATGTGTTTAAGTGCCTGCACACGAGCTGGCACAGTGGAAAACACAATAGACGAAGTGTACAACATGTAACGTAAAAAAACCTAATGTCAAAATCTCACAATCAGATAATCAATAGTCAGGTTTACAGCATTAAAGATGCTCTGTGTGTGATGCTGTCCCAAGTCTCAATCTCAAGTCTCCTCGCTAGTCTCTGCTGGCTCGTTCATTCTGTAGTACTTGCTCTGAGAGGGAAGACCAACACACCAGGATGCTATCAGTAGCACTTCATACAACATGTGGCATAATTGTTATTGCTACATTGCAGTACACTTGAGTCGAACTTGCTTAACTGGAAGTTCTGGATAAGTTGAGGGAGTTTGTTTGTCCCTATTCATTCAATGCTAAGATAAACAAACTCTGTTAAGTAGAAGTTCTGATAAGTGGAATTTTTACTTTGCATGCTGCTCCTAGTGATTCGGCTTATCCAGACTCTACTGTATTGCATGGTGGAATGCTGCCCCTCCAGTCAAGGCTGGTATGATGCCCCTTCAGTCAAGGCTGGTATGATGCCCCTTCAGTCAAGGCTGGTATGATGCCCCTCCAGTCAAGGCTGGTATGATGCCCCTCCAGTCAAGGCTGGTATGATGCCCCTTCAGTCAAGGCTGGTATGATGCCCCTTCAGTCAAGGCTGGTATGATGCCCCTCCAGTCAAGGCTGGTATGATGCCCCTTCAGTCAAGGCTGGTATGATGCCCCTCCAGTCAAGGCTGGTATGATGCCCCTTCAGTCAAGGCTGGTATGATGCCCCTCCAGTCAAGGCTGGTATGATGCCCCTTCAGTCAAGGCTGGTACAATGACATGCTATACCCAATCTGTCAAAACCTACGGAACACCCAACATGTGGCACTGTCTAAGAAAAAGCCAGCACAACCCAACAAGGTTTCGATAGCATAACATTACACATACACATTAACAATACAATAATATTTTTATTGTTAAGCAGCAATTAAAAACCAACAGCCCATTATGTCTGGAAACTATCAAACAAACTAAATTCAGAGAAATTAGTCGATATATGTACTGTGAAGATAATATATTATAACAGAGAGTACCACTATCTGAGCAATCACGTAGCACAGACATGGAGAATCTTACCACAACGGCTGAGGATGGTGTCCTCCGAGCACACATGCAGCAGGTAGCAACGACAACAATGGCAAGAAGAATTGCCAAAAGAAGAAAGCAGGCAGCTCCCAACCTGAAGAACAGACAACGAACACAGTAAACACAATCACTCTCCTTACCTCAGTTACCTCAATGGTACCTAGTTACATCCCTGGTCACAGATGTATATATACAGGTATGAAAACTAGAGCACAGCTTAGAGTACGTACATATGTACGTACATATCTTTGGGTGGACTACTAAAACCCAGAAATCCAACCCACCTACTCCGTGTCAGCCAAACTCACCCTATCAACACTGCACTTTCCAGTGAGATGGAGGATTGGTTGGCCGCGGGGCTTGGTTGGGGGGTATTCCCCGATCCACAGAGGATCTCTGTGGGCCAGTTGAACTGATAGAAGCAGTCGTCCTGCTGTGGGTTCTGTACTATGAACAGTGGGGTACCCTAGGAGTGGGAGGTGTGGTAGGAGAGGTCAAGGTATGGGGAGCGAAGTATGTACATTTCTGCATATCATTAATAAGTAGAGAAAAATGCAAACACAGGGGAGAGTCCCTCACCGATCCAGCCCCTTTTTTGCAAAAGAAGAAAATCTTTGTTCTCTTTGCAGAACTGTCACAGAATGGAGCATCGTGATCATCGTCTGTGTAGCTGAGTAGCATCCACCCCTGGCCTATGAGGTGTGATTGGAAAGACAGTGTGTATGTGTGCATGTGTGTGTGTGTGTGTGTGTGTGTGTGTGTGTGTGTGTGTGTGTGTGTGTGTGTGTGTGCATGTGTGTGTGTGTGTGTGTGTGTGTGTGTGTGTGTGTGTGTGTGTGTGTGTGTGTGTGTGAGCATGTGTGTGTGTGTGTGTGTGTGTGTGTGTGTGTGTGTGTGTGTGTGTGTGTGTGTGTGAGTGTGTGTGTGTGTGTGTGTGTGTGTGTGTGTGTGTGTGTGTGTGTGTGTGTGTGTGTGCATGCATATGCCAGTTTAAGTGGCCATGAAAGCACATACCAATGTATACAAACACTCCTGTCTGTGTGTACTGGTATGTGCACAAACACACAGACACATGATGCAACCCCTCCCAGTCCACTACTCTGAAAGCTGATGAAAGGCTATAATAGAGAGGTTTTCAAACTATTACCACATCTGCTATGAAGGCAAACACTGGCAAGCTAGCTAAACCCTTTGGATTTGAGATTCAAGACTACAGAGTGTTGAGCCTGGACACATGCTGGAAATAAACAAAAAAAGTTTCTGCGAATGTACAGTGAAACCTGCTATTCAGGACACTCAAAAATCTGAACACCTGTATAAACTGGACATTAGGTTATGGTCCCAAATTCACATACACATATGAATGACATATTGGGGCAACCCTGGAAAATCAGGACACCTCTTTAATCAGGACACTTTACTGGATCCCAAGGTGTCCGCAATATACAGGTACCACTGAACTATCACTCACTTCGTGTGTCTGTGACTTGGACATCTACGTTCCCTCCCAGACACTCAAAGGAGACATCACCGTTTGGCTGCGTTGTCTTCTGAACAGCATAACAGCCGGACAAGGGAACGTTCACGGGAGGAACACAGACTCCTACAAAGTACTCAAACTTATACTCGCCCTTTGTCCAAGTGTAGTTGAGACTGATCCTGCAACACAAGTGGAACAAAACAAACAAGAAGTGTAACAAGTGAACAGCATTTGGTACAAATAAAAAAGACTCGGAGAAAACATGCAATGAAAAGGTACTGCTTCAAGACAAGGGGTAACTGGACACAGAATACCAATAAGGGACATTGTATCCTGGTGTGGGGGCAAATTATGGGTGGATCAAAGGAATACGTAAGTGTGCTGACATTTGTGATGTAGCACAGGTCACTGATATATGCACACTTCCTAATTGATGTCAAGTGATGTCTACAAGTGCACTTCTGCATGAAGCGCACACCTTTTAGTAGGTGCATACTCACTTCTCCTTTATGTGGTGGTATAGCGAAACCACTGTAATCCGACCATCTTACAAGGTACAGTCACCATACTAAAGTATGCTACAGTAAGAGTCACTCTGTAGTCCCACAACCTCCTTATCCCACCATCTTATGAGGTACAGTCACCATAACGAAGTATGCTAAGAGTCACTCTGTAGTCTGACAACCTCCTAATTTGACATAATTCTTAAGTCCCATTGAGTGTTGGATTATAGAGAGTTTTCACTGTATATCAGCAAACACAGCCGATTCGGCTCACATTTTATAGGCGCATACTTCCTTGCCACCCAGAGTGATAGGCACATGACATTGTGCTTCTTAGCCCAAGTCTACAGTAACAGTGCAAAATACAATACCTTCCACATAAAACTCACGCTTGACCAAAGAGCTTCAGCAGTCCTGTTTTGGCTAGCACCGATTCCCTCCCGCTCCATCCTGTACAGGCATCCCTTTGAATGGGGTAGGGACCACTGCTGTTGGAGGGCAGTGATGTGTTGTTGGAGATCAGAACACCCGGTCCATTCGTGACAACGCGGAAGTTCTGCACACAACAGACAAGAGAAATAGTGTCCTGTGATGAGTAGGTGTACATACTGTCATATACAGCAATGCTAAGAAGATGTTTCTCAGATTATACAAGAAATCGCAAAGTTTAACTTCATGCGATATAACTAAAGATATCCAGTGAACCACTTTGTTGCATAATCCGTCAGTGCCCAGCAACTGACACCAGTGCAGTGAAACCTCTCTAATCCGACGCTCAATAGGACTTAAAATAATGTCGGATTGGGAGGTTGTCGGACTATAGAGTGACTCTTAGCATACTTCAATATGGTGACAGTACCTCATAAGATGGTCGGATTAGAGAGGTGTTGGATTACAGAGGCGTCACCATACCTTAATGTAGGTCACTGAACAGGGAATTCATGACAAGATTTATGACGCACAGTAAAACATGTCTGTATAAACCACTCAAGGGCCCAGCATTAGTGGCCTCTGTAGACAGGCGGTCCTTACAGAGAGATGGATTAGTGTAGATGTATCACTGAGGTGGACAATGGGCCAGCCTACAGTGGTCTCTATGGGCAGGTGGTCCTTGTATTGGTGTCACTGCTAGCCTACAGTGATCCTAACATTGCACAAAAACAGGTCCTTCTAAACAGGTGACCTTTGAGTTGTTGTATTTGATGACAATCCATCTGGACATACGAAAAAGCCAATATACAATAGCACCATAGACACTATATACATATGGCAGGGGAGGTGTAAAGGGGGGGGGGGGGGGGGTCGGGGGTCTGTAGACCCACCAAAAATAATACTGGGGGGTCATTGACCACCCGAATCAAGTAGGTAGATCTTATATAATATGTCTTGTGTAATAACTTTTATAGGCTTATCCTGTCAATAGTAATAACCAAAGTCATTGATAAGGGTAGTCGTCAATCATTACTGTTTACGTAATCAGGATGAAATGGGGAATGTCAAGTATATGATGACATGTGTATAATATACGTATATATTTATAGCCGATGTGGTCTAATCCCCCAAGGATAAGTAGCTTCCACTGCCCCTGTGTGGTTTGCGTGTTCCGTATCGAACGACACCATATTAACACCGGGAGTGTTAAGTATCATGGTCACACAAATTCCGCTGAGTTTCAGTCCTGGTTATGTAGTATATCGACTCTATGATGGTAGTAACTTGCTAAGAAAACTTAAGACAAACTACTGCTTAGCACAAACTAGTTTCCAAGCCCTGTTCGGTTTGCTGTAGTACTGTACATATATGTATTAACTACAGTCATGCCTGGGCTATACGACACAGTTTGTAGCCAAAATACTTGTTTGATAACAGAGGTTGCTGGATAAGTGAGGCAGATTTGTGTACATGGAGATAGTCAGTGCTGCTGAATTGATGGTCGGATAAATCAGGTTTCTGGATAACTCAAGTCCGGATAACCCAGGCGTGACTGTACATCCTTTAAGAGCTTCTGATAATGAAAATCTACTTTGCTGCATATAGGTCCCTAAATTTTGCTTTTTAATGAGGTTTGACTGCAAAGAGGAGTCTGGTTTTGGCTATTCGGGGAATTTGTCAATAGCAATACACAAACGTACATAGGTTTTGGATGGTTGTTCATTTATCAAGGTTAATTCGGGATTCTTAGCTGTCTTGTTGTAGAAGAACTCCACAGTAGTGATCCGGTCTCCACTTCCCATGGTGTATGTGGCCAGGAGGGAGATCGACTTGGTGTCAGGGTCGTAGTGTCTGATGGTATATTCGGCGGATTCCAGACTTCCAAGGCCAAATCCACTATCTGGGTGTGACAGAGACACCTGACAGACCTATGATGCGGAAAAGTACAAAGAAATTGAGTTGATGGTACAGTGAACCTCGGAACAAAGGACACTTTGGGGACAACATACATTCAGCTGATTTGTTCTTTGTAGAGAGCTAGGTTTTCCTCGTTGGGAGGTTCAGAATGTAATGTAGGGATTATACTGGGATAGCAAGTCGTGTCCTTTGTAGAGAGGTTCGTTATACTGTACTTTTATTAGGGAAAGTCCACCGTCGGACGTTCCACTGTATTCCAAGGATACAGACAGCGGTTACAAGCTATCAATATCTCACTAAATTTTGCTAATCGGACAAACTTTAGTACAAGAGCAATTATTAATAATCAAAATACCAGATGAAGACGAGTGGTCCCCTCCATCATTCCCTGAAGGAGGTCACCCATCACGACCTCACTATCATGTAACTTTCTCATTTGCACATTTATAACTACCTATTCTGCCATTTCGTTATTGCGTCATCCCTACATACGGAGTACTACTAAACTTCATAACAGGGTGAATGAGAGATTTTCTACAGGAGACAGTCTGATCCCTTTGTGCATGGCTTTCTGCAAACTTTCGACAGTTTACAGTGATGGCGCAACACTTGTACAACACAAACTATGCTACCATGGAGCAAAACCCACAAACAGCCATGAACTAAAGTGAAATCTCCGATAGTGGAACACACCAAAATAAGGACCATCTCTCTACAAAGGAGACAGCTTGAGGTCCCAAGATACTTTTTTCCTATAGTTCCAATACATTATGGAGCTCCCAAAGAGGGCAACCTCCTTATAAAGGACAAAAAGTCGGAGCTTCCACTATACACATGTGTCCTGGTGCTGTTGTTACTGGCTAAAAGTATGTATAAACTTTCCAAATCGAGCCCGACATCCACACAGCTGTGGCTTGTGAATCACACAGCACAATGTATATATCTCTGGACACTCTCCCTCTATGACTTACTCCACAAGTTCCTGATTCGCACGGTTGTTGACACTTCAGTCCTTTGCAGGGATTGTAGGAGTACTTAAAACGGGAGCTTTAGAGGGAGAATTCAACCACTGGTTATGAATAGGAAACGAAGGGGGGGCTACAACAAGAAAGACGCTCACCTGTCACTAAAACTAAGATTTCCATTCGTAAATAAAGGAGAAATGTCGATAATTCCAGTTACTCCGTCACTCAAATAACACATACACGGATTTAGGCTACTAAATGTGGTACATTTGACTCCAGCCGAGAGGCGAAAGGATGACAGAGACAGCAGTAGAAGAAGTGGAGCTCGAAACATTCTCGTGAGACTGGTTCGCAGATGACGCAATCTTTCCTACATCACGTGATGCTTGTACGAAGAAACAAAT